>JAQZDE010000043.1:0-75000 GCA_037576195.1 Phytoseiulus persimilis | reverse complement strand
GCCCTCTCATTTTCTCGATTTCTATCGAGCTAATGAAGGCGGAAATTCGACTTCTTGTTATCATAATCGATGGCTGGCTCATTCTCAGCCGTGAGTTGCTCTGACCAACAAGTAGCCGGACTGACTGCCTGCCTAAAAGAGCGACAGATAGACGGTCGTGTTGATCCACAAGCGGCCGACGTATACACTACGGGCTCTTCGATGGGAGGTAATTGGGGACGTTTTGGCTGTCGATAAGCGCTCCAAACCCACTGGACTCGAGTCGAGTTTCACGTCGAAAAACTTGTTATTGTTTCCGATCTGTATCACGACACTATTCCGATGCTTGTTTGCGGGCTTGCTATATGAGTACTTGGTCAGCTTGCCTCGCGCAACTGTGGCCGCCAAGGCTCACGCAGTTTCAATGTTGTTTCCGAACATTTGACAAAGTCCCCGGAGGCACGCAGGTTCCACCGAGCTGGAAAACACTTGAAACTCTCAAAATCGAACTCCAGTTTCTCTGGGGTTTCCGATCGAGTCAACAACGTGGAAGTTTTGAGTCGGCGAATAGGCCTACCAGACTCTCATTCAGAGGCGAGTGTTTTGACTCGAGCTCGTGGCGTGTAGGAAGTATTGATCTCCTGGCATTCAGGGATATTGACCGAGATGATCTCCGATCTGGTTATAATACAACTCTTCGGAAAAGACAAACCGAGCTGACTTCGTATTCGCGGGAGGCACCGAGAATCTGCATAGACCGGTTTCGATCTCGCGACTCGTCTCAATAAGCTGCAGCTCTGTATTCCGACTTGGCGCGACTGTCGTCAACCGCCGATCGCAATATCTGTGAGCGGTACGACAAGGCCTCCGGTGGACATCTTCTGTGAGTCATGATTGAGGAGCACATTCTCCCGCGAACCTTACTCTTGAGCTTCCGCATACAATCAAACGAATGAAGACATCGAACTTCGCCATCGTTGTTCGAATCGAGAACGGGTACCCAGCTCTTGGGTGATCCCGAGCGCCCCATTCGCACGTGTTGCAAGCGAGAAAACCGCGCGTATGTACTTGCTGGTGTCCCGCGGTTCCGGCTCTGTCGGCTCACCAACTCACCACCAATATCGCCACACCACGGCTACTGCATCTACCACGGCCACTGTTTAGAACAGCGAACGATCGCAAACCGCTGGCCGTAGGGCGTGTACCCGCAGCTGTTAGGGCCAATTTCCTTATTGCCTTTACATAACACTGCTAGCAACATCAACAACAAGGATGCCAGCGGCAACCAATGCCGCCGCACTCGCCTGCGAACACCAACAGCCCCTCGCAAGAATATTTTTCATCAAGTGATCGAACAATACCGTTCAATGTACTGAACAACGTACTCGTACTACCTTTCTCCACACTTCAGTGGTGGCCCCGAGGCTTTGTAGCTGAAATTATTCTCGATCCAAGAATAACGCCGGAACATGATCCTGTGGATAACTTCCACGGTTCCGAACGACGCAAACCCCGCGAACAAGTCTGACCATCGAATCTGGAAACTCGGCAGGAACCAATCCTATGCTGTCGTAATGCTGAATTCGAGGAGGAGGACAGGGCTCAGGAGGGAGGTGTGACGGGACCCTGGGAGTGGTGCTTACTCATGATTCGAACGCCTCGTGTTGCAAGAAGTTTTTGCACTGCTGTATTCTGAACGAAGAGAATCCAAACTCGAGAGGCCAAAGTCTCTCAGCCAACGACAACCTCAGACTCTGAAAACTGGTCAGAGATTTCGGACGGGATAGAAAAAGTCCAAGTTTACCGAACGCCGCTTCCCTCGGCAAGAGGCTATGATAGGGCTTCGGTGGGGCTCAGTTTGGATGTAATCGCGGTTCGGATCGTTTATGGTTCGATTCTGGCCTGAATGCATATCACACTCCGCCCGCGAGCACCCTCCCCTCAACTAGGCAACGTGGGCCCAGGGCGAGTGTCCGAAAAGAGGACCTAACGGCCTATAACCAGTGCCAGTCGTGTAACCTGTGATTCATGAAGAGTCCAGGGCCGCAAGGATGCGAGCTATGCGATGTCCACCAAACGATGTGTGCACATCGCAGCAGTGCGTGTGCAGCAATAACATCGCATCATGCATTTGAGTGCATTGGTTCACCAGACCCAAATCGGGAGGGGCTGCAATCCGCGATGCACTTTCTCACAAACAGCGACCGGTTTCTACGGAGCTTGCTTGCCTCCGGCGTGAAAGGCACCTGACCGCGGACAGCTAGCGTTTGTGGTACAAATCTCAGTCGGCCTTCGCGAATTTGGAAACACAATCCCGTCGCCAAATTGGATCATGAAGTGAAGCGGCTCCCGTAAATTCCAGAATGCCCAGCAACAATATCCGACCGCATATTACCTGAAGCGCAGAGATCTGGATCATTTCCATGGTTTTACGGAAAGAGCTGGCCTCAACGAAGCTTCATCGGATAGCTCGAAACAGAGTCTAGGATTTGGCCCGTTTCCCTATGAAATATGCGTTCGAAGCACGCGCATCGCCCCCACCTCCCACCCAAATGGGGTGACTGCTGTTCTGATTCGAGGATATTCACAATGAACTGTTATCCGACTGTTCTTCGTTCTGTGAAACCTGCCGTGTGTGTTGAGCAACAATCGCATCATGTACTGCAGTAATGGGGAAGTCATGGCTCATGATCATTTGGTGTCTTCCATCCGTCAGAGTCATCGTCGTTGAACAGTAACATTCGTAAGCTATTTTCGCAACGATTCCGCATGTATCGAAGGTGTTATGTGATATGATGAATGTAATTCTTAATGACTGAACACACCACAGCAAACATTTAACGCTGATGCTCGCGTAATGGTTTGCCACACGCAGCTGGACTTCGTTGCCGATCGAGCAAATAGACTCCTTGCGGAATCTGTCCGAATCATAATTGACACAAGCAATTTTGATTTACGAACGCGTCCAGCTCCTTGCTGCTTCTCAACGCCGGATCAGTGTGCATGATGAATTGAATGAGGTCAGCTAGAGGCCTTGGATTCGATCTGGTTCCAGTGATGGTTGTAGAGCGACCATCCCATGGGGAGTGTTCGCACAGACTAATACGGCACGGCGAGGGTTAACTGGCGCTAGTTTCGGGGAATTTCTGTGTCTTCTAGAGCTGGACGCAGATTTGAGGGACTCTGAGGGGCGCCGCTCGCTTGGCGTTCGTTGACGACGCTGGGCGGTGCGATGACGTCAGCTGTGGCTTCTAGAATTTGAATTCGCTCGCTGGAGAAGTGCAAAGGCGACTCCTTCCGAATGCACAACTGGGTTCCGTGTTTTCAACAAAGTCGGATGAGCTTTGTGATGTCCTGTGTCTGAGAGGAAGAGATTGCGCACACGCGCACCGCCAAGTGCATCGGAAACGTTAAAATAAGGAGTGAGCTTCCGTCGATTGTTCCTTTCTTCTCAGCTCTTCCAATGTGTGGTGTGGTGAGCGCGCAGTCGTTTTGCTGGTTGAAGTTCAGACTAGACAATGTTGCCCGCAACAAAGCAGCGAATCTTCTGATGGGTAAAGCAAGCAAGGGAGAGAGCGGGCGAGAAAGGCAGTCAGAATGCTGCGCACAGACACGCAACCGGATCTTGCGACGCCGCTGTCCACGTGGACAAATTCATCACGCAGCACAATAAGTTCGGATGAAACATCGATACGCGACGGTTGGCCGGCCTGGCGCTCGGTCCATGTCGTGTGTCACTACTGATCAACGCAGCGGAGCACGAACCGCCGGAAATCCGACGTCGTCCGAACTGTTCCTCCACTTGGGTTCAGCCGTCGCTGGAACAGAGAAAGTACCTAAGTCGACATCGCACACTGCCGTTAATGAGAGTCAGCTAGACATTGGATCGCGCATCCCGATCGATTCGATTCTAGATGGAGGCGACATGAAGACGTCAGATAGCTGACCCGAGGTTGTGCTACCCAGATGCGAGATCCTGCACACCGAAGGGGTTTAGCGGAATTTCGCAACTTGGTCGACCGCCGGGTCCATGCTCCCCTATGGCGGCGAGCGTAGCGGATTCTCTCGCTGAGCTGAAGAAGCGTCTTTTCTGGAGAAACTCCAGCATTGTGGTCGCAGCTTCTTCGGACGGCTATTCCTGTGCGCGACCCTCCACCCGCCGTCCGCCCGCCCCGCAGCCTGTTTGTCTGCGGAGGCACGACCGTCTGTTCAACCGACCGACCGACCGAACGTCCGTTCGTCCGCCCGGCCAACCAATCGATCGCCGCCTGGATGCGTGGTTGTCTGCTCCCGGAGCGAACGTCACCGCAGCTCTACTACTTCTTCCCAAACGAAGGATGAGATCTCGAACTGGCCTGGAGTAGATGGAAAAGCAAACCTCGCACTCCGATGGCGGCCTCAGTGTTTGTTGTTCAACGATCCCCCCACCGAAAGTCCTGATCTTCGAAGCAACCTCCTCCCTCGCCGTCCCTTCCCAGAGCCTTGCCAATGCCAAGGCCACTCGGCCGGATTACATTTTCACAACTGCTAGTCTCCCTGTGTTCGCTCAGCTGCCGACACGAGTCGAGGTGAGGCAATCGGAAAAGTGGCCCCGGGCTAGAGTTTTCGACACACGTGGATTGGAGGCCGGCGAGCCCATGATTCACGGAGCGCTTAAACATGAACGTGAGTGATTGAGTGAATGGATGTGCATTCTTCTTTCGAGTGAGATTAGCGTGGCAGTGATCGGACTTCACCAGCGGTGTTCCTCGGATTCTGTGGCAAGCACATTCGGGAGATCAGAACGCTGGGCGGCGGAGTTCACGGCACAATCGTCCGGTGTTTCCATTCATCGGCTACCTATTATGTTTTCATCGACCTGGGCAAAAGCGATGCTGTTCGCTGTCGTCATATGTTTTCGGCGTGTGGAACGCGAGTGTCGAACACGTATTTCACGTCGTGCCGTGCTGGCTATTAGAGTCTACACCGTGGTTGTGTCTCCATGTACTACTGATGCGATAGAGAGCATGACGATATTGATTTCACGGCCCTTTTTGGGTATCTGCAAGAGCCAAACACCTCCGGTGTGCTGGGCTAGCGACCCTCGAATGATCGTGGCTAATTGAAGTCTATGATGAGAAAATGGGTGAGGCTTGACGCGGGGAGGTTATTGCAGGAGATCCGTTGAGCGCGGTTAACTATGATGGGATCAGACTTTTCTGGTTGAGAACAAGACTTGTCCCATGCAGCCGTCCAGCGATGAGGGATACACGGGTATGCCGCTGCGCCTTCTAGCACGGGGGTGGACAAGTTTCGAGTCTCATGCTCGCGGTGCAAGACTCCCAAATGTGAGACTTCTTCCAGGATCACAACTCAAACTGAAGTCTCCGAGTTTTAAGACTCGCCTCGAGCAGGTTTCACAACTCGTGATCGCAGCGTATGCAGTGAGTGATATTTCTGTTGAATCGATTGCGGTCGGGGAATCCCGGAGGCGAAACGAATTCAGTACCCGCATATCACTTGCTCTGCGACTGCTCCATTCGTTGGCGACCGAGTTGAGTCAGACTGCGCCCACTGATGTATCGCTTTAGAAAATGGAAACTTTGGCTCCGTTGCAGGCTGGAAAGTTTATTTCGCTCCGGAGCAGTCATTCGGAACAGTCCCAACTCTCTTTGGTGCGCACTGGTTGAAGATACTCGCTTCCATACGAAGAGGCTGCTCCCATACGATGCTTGGCGCAACAGTGGCGAAAACATCGACTGTCGCAGCGCCGGCCGCCGATGGTCACAACGACTGCGGACACCAGAGGTCGACTCCAGCGCCGACCGGTACCCCAGAATCCCACGTAAACAGCTCGCGGGACGCGGCTAGTTGACTTCGCAAACGAACTGGCGGCTTGCGTTACATTTCATTGAAGCTGGCCTCGACTTCAATCTTTCGCTTCATCAAGCAAGTCATCGTGGGCGCTGGGATCGACTTCTACCGAACAATGCTCTTTTTGGCCGCCGCACTCTTGATGGCGGTCGTCCTGGACACGGGTTCTTTCTTCTAATGAAGGAAAGGATCTGAGGCACCCACTGACAAGAAGCGGCGTTCCGCGGTCGCAGTCTCGCACGCCGAATGAGACGCGTACGGTATCGAGACTATATCTTCGTCCTCTCACGGGTGGCCCAATCGGAGAAGAGACTGAGCGAGATGATCCTCACAAATGGTCTGAAAGGCGAAGATAGGAAGTTGAAGCGAGCGGACGCCATATTCTGCTGAGATTGCTTTGGACGATCGAAGTCCGTGCGGCAGCTGTGCTATTAATAACGCCGAGAAATGTTCAATGATAATCGTTGGTGCAATTTCCAGGTCACGAGTGAAAGTCGGCGCCCTTGACCGTAACAGGCTGTGAACCAGCGGGCTGTCGGTCCAGATCTTCAACCATGTGCCGATGCAGAACGTCTGACGCACACTCGGAGTTACTCAAGCTGACTCGCTGGAGACACATAATTCTGAAGTAGTCTCGGGGAAGGTAAATTCAGGTAAAAATGGTTTCTGGGAAGACTTGTTCCCTGCACGTGTCGATTTGGAGAGAGTAGCGGCGCTGCGCGGGTCCATTCAACATGCATCTCACACGCGTCGTTCCGCGCGATCTCTTTCTTCGTTTCAGCGATTTGAAAGCGATGCTGATCACCTGAGGCTCAGACGGTCCCTGCCACACCGTGTCACGCACGTCGCTCCGCGTCGTCGGGGGTGACGGCGGCGTTTCACCGACCGGGGCGAGTTCGTACCATGAATGGCGACACTACCGGACATAATGGCGCCGCAGAGGTCAAGGACTCGAGCTTCTCCGCGTTCGGACTTTCGATACCGAAGTTCAGCTTGCGCACGGGGCGGCGAGCCACCATCACGTCGCTGGGCGAGCAGGACGAAACGTGCGGCCTGTTCGGCTGGAAGCCGAAGTGTCTTCAGCGGTTTCGCACCGTTGAATGGTTCCTGTTCTTCTTCTGCAGCTTGGGCTACATCCAAGGCTTCATCAACAACGGCATCACCACGTCGATTTCAGCGCACATCGAGCGTCGCTTCGAGCTCAAGTCGGTAGACATCGGTTTAGTGTACGCAGGGTACAACATAGCCTCGTTCGCGTGCATCACTCCCGTGAGTTATTTGCTGGCCGAAAGTCATCGGCCGAGGGTGTTGGCGTTGGGAGGAGTTATCAACACGATCTCGTACTTTCTGTTCACTGTTCCCCACTGGATCGCTCCCGCGCATGAGATCGGAGCCTCCAGCCATTCCCTGCTGACCTGCGGCTACGAGTCGTCGACGTGCCGACAGAGTGAGACGAACCTCGAAAACTACAAATGGATCTTCATTCTTGCCAACATCTTGCATGGCATGGGCTCATCGCCGTTCTACACGATCGGAGTCGCCTATCTTGACGACAATAGCCCCGCAGAACGCTCGGGGCTCTACATCGCGACATTTTACGCAACGGCGATTCTGGGCCCGGCCTGCGGAGTAATGATGGGAGGATACTTTTCGTCGCTTCCAGAAAATCTCAGAGACATCACCAGTTTCTCGACGGGCGTACTCGCGAGGAGCGAGACGTGGGTCGGCAACTGGTGGATCGGATATCTGGTGTCCGGGGTGATCTGCGCTTCGCTCACGATCCCGATGGCGTTCTTCCCCAAAGTTTTGGATCCGATGAAAGCGACCAATCTCCCCTGCTCGCCGTCGAGCGGCGCTTCGCAGAAACCCGAAAAGACCTTCTTGCAGTACATGAAGTTTCTGCTGACGAACCCCATATTCATCACGCTCTCGCTTGCGGCTGCGAGCGAAACGTTCGTGGCCACGGGCTACCTGAGTTTCGGAGTGAAGCTGTTCATGACGCTGTTCAGCATGACGGGACACAGCGCCGCGGCCGTGCTCGGCGTCGTCGCGGTGCCGAGCGCGTTCGGAGGAACGATTCTCGGCGGCTACTTGACGCGTAAAATCAATGCGCGACCCGCCGTCGTAATTCGCATTTGCACCCTGATTGCGTGCGTGCCGTTTATGGCGACGTTCGCTTTCCGGAACTCGTGCCCTCCTCGAGAGTACATGATGCAAGCTGGTCTGAGGCCTTTATTCGCCAACTTTTCCGACGGCAACCTCTTGATGCAGTGTAGCTCAGGATGCAGGTGTACCAAAAATACGTTCGAACCCACCTGCGGGTCGGACGGCTTCAACTATTATTCGCCGTGTCACGCAGGCTGCCGAGCGTCCACGATGACTCCCGAGGGCCACGTAGTTTACTCGCAATGCGCTTGTATGAACAATCATACGACCAGCAATCTGGACGACTTTCAATTAGAGCCTGGCCAGGCCTTGAAGCGGCCTTGCGAGCCGAAGCCCTGTTCCGTACTGTACATATTCTGCATTGCGATGTTCGTGTATTTATTTTTTATATTCCTCGTGGCGACGCCGTCTCTACTGGCAATGATGAAATCTGTTCCTGAGGATTCGAAGACACTGGCATTGGGCATCAACTACGTTTCGTTGCGACTGTTCGGGACGATTCCAGGCCCGTTGTTATTCGGTAAGGTAGTGGATTCTAGTTGTGTGCTGTTCAAGGACAAGCCTTGTGACAATTCAGGTGCTACGGGCAACTGTGTGATATATGAGAACTCGCGGCTAGCAACTAATGTATTCAACCTCATGATCATAGTGAAGACCTTTGCGTTGGCGTTCTTCGTTCTGGCGTGTTTTTTCTCGAAGAGCTCGTCGCAGACCGCTCCGACGGAAGATCACCTGACTCCCATGAAGATGCCGACGGAAGAGAAGGCCTGAGTATTTCTGTTCAGTCATGAGGAATAGACTCGAGATTGTAGTGCTTAGTGGTAGTCGTCATCGTTTTCCATGATGTTGATGATGCAATGATTCCTCGCAGAGAAGTAAACAACCAGCCCACGAAAACCAATAAATCGAGTGTAGGTGGTATTTTTACAGCAAAAACGGGATATCAATTTATCTAATAATACTCTACTGGGTGCGTTTTTCCCCAGCCCTCGAGCAACCATCGGTGCCCGAATTCTGGGGTTCCCTCCACACAATGCGCAGGCAGACAGGTAGATTGATTTCACGGTTGTTTGGAAGCATCCAGAAACAGACGAGCTCCCATTGTGTGCCTGCTACTTCTGATGCCACTCGCGGTTGTTGTGGTGGTAATAGCAATATACGAACGGCATTAGAACGATGATTTCTCTGCTGACGCGGCTTCCAAGGTTCTCGAATGCTTGCAATTCATTCTTTCGCTCATTCATTCGGTTATCGAGAGAAAAGCTGAGTTTCCAACGGCGATTGAATTCCTTCAACTTACTGCGACTACTTGGGCCGCGAGGGTTTTCCGATTCTCTCAAATCAGTAGGGTTTCCTTGAAGCGACGCGTTTTCGACGAACGCGAGCCGTCTAGAATCCGCCGAATAGAGCGGAACGGCGGTTTCCCCCTTTTTGTGGAAACTGGATACCAGCCTGCTGAGAAAGCAGGTCACACAACCAACCAGTGGGTGGGAATTCCTCAAGATATCATCTGTAGTCGGATTGCTCGCAGGGACCATGGGCAAGCTCCGTAAATCCTATCTACGGGGGACCGAGGGAAGGAGATTCGAAACTTGGATGTTCTCTCGGGTTCTACGGCCTCTAAGTCCAACAGATGATGGCACGAAACACTGACGATGAGATAGCAACGGTGTTGGGAGGTCAACGAACTCTTTGCTCCACAGCCGTCGATGGAGTGATCAAGTTCAGCCACCAGGGGGTTGACCCTCGAATACTCCTTGAGAGTTCCTGAAAGACGGCTGATCCTGAAACAATCGAGCAGCACCCGCAACGTTTTCCCATTGTAGCGAACTCTCCTCGGAGTGTTGCCCCGTGTTCGTTGCTGGTTTGCTCACGTGTCGAGAATCTAGTAGAATATCAGCTTCCAAGAGCTCCGATCTGCGATTCTCCGACTCGATGTGGCCGATTTCAGCGGGGACGGAATTGACCATGACGTTTGTGGTGGCGCCAGGAACGTCTAGCTCAGTCCGTACCATTACTTGTCACCACGAGACACTGCTTCAGTTCATCCCAATCCGACACCGAATAGAAGGAAAAACGACTCCGAAATCCATGAGCAGGACAATGATCACGAGCGAATAACAGCTCCTTCCAAGCCGCAGAGGCAAGATTGAAACTTGAGGCGGAAGCGAACAGAACGCGGCGATCGTTTCTCGCTCCAGAATAACAGCACCGAACAGCAATCGGTTCTCTCATTGGGCTTCTCGTCGTTCGACCAAGGTCGCTCCACTCAGGCTTGAAGCGGTGACCTATGATGCTGTCGTCGAAGGCATCAGATCAACAGGCTCTCGCTCAAGCGCATCGACGAATTTATGAGATGCTGGTATGAGTATCACTCGAGTTGAGAGATTCAGGCCCCGGGCTCAATGCAAACGCAGCCGTTCAAATCAAGTGGTGCACGAACGGCGGATGACTTTTTCCGATAACCGAGATACCCTGTTCTTCGTGATGTTTCTCGTGGCCTAACGTGGGAGAGAAAGAGGAGAGAGTTTGTACCTCGGGCGCCGTCCCGCCGGTTTGCGAAGTCACTCGAGTGGACTTGCACAACAACAAACCTCCGGCGATCCGAGTCCACAATCTGAGAATTGAAGGAGACTTCAATGAGGGAAAATAGTTTTTGGGGTAATGGTGGTGGAGAATTCAAGATGGCTTTCACCGACTGGGGAACGGGCCAACCAGAAAGACACAGTCGCGGTCGCTTGATGAATGGATCTGGGCGGCATCTGTCCCAGAGGACCGGGAGTCATAATGATCATTCACACTGTCGGAGCGTTAGCGGTGGCAGAGTCCGACCCCCGCTCCGGACAGTGTCAAAGTGTCCTCAATGCAGATGCGCGCGTTGGAAGAAATACCGCGATATCCGCTTCTCAAACTCGGCAGCCGATGTCCGCCCGTCAGAGATGAAGTCAACGTTCATAATCGTCTCGAAATAGAAGCTTGCAACTCAGATCCTAGCACTTCCCCGGCTCAACGCGGCTCTGATTCTCGACCATTACGGAGCAATCTTCCAAAAACTTCCCATCGAGTGCATTAGGGCACGAGCAGACTTCTACTACAACTTGAAACGGTTCGGCCCAGGAAACGATTCCCCATAATTTGAATGAGCTTTCAGTGTTTACCTCGATTTGTCGGTGCGAGTCGCTCGACCGCCGCCTTCAGGGAGCGGCAGAGATACTGCCCAGTTATTTCTCCGACACTGGTCTGAAATGCCGCGGAATTTCTGCGGTTCTCGCCAAATGATATAATCGGACAGGTCACGGCAACTGGTGCTCCTGCAAGGATTCAAGAGCAACGGCGTAGTGAGGCCGAGTATCGCGAGGAGCGCAAGCCCAGAATTTCGGAAAATGACGCGCTTCCCGGCCTCCGCCAATCCGGTGTGAGAACCAGGGAAAAGAGATCCACGACTACTCCTGTTAGCCCCTAACGCCATTTGTAGATTGTTGGCCAGCAAGCTTCTTCTCTCCGTGGAACTCACTGATTTTTAAGGACTCAATCTCGAATACGCGGGTGCTAAATTTGAGCTAATTGTAGAGGAGGTCAAGCGGACCTTCTGCAGACGGTCTGCTGCAAACCGCCGACTCTATGTGAGCTCGGTAGACAACTGTTTCAATCAGGCGATGGATCGCGCCATATATACTACGGCAGCTCTGGAAATCTCCAGATACTCGAAGGTAGGATTCTTAGATTGCGTGTTGCTCAATCTGTTGCTACTCGACGTTCTTGGGTCCGTCCTGCTTGCATCTTCAACGAGATTTCAGGCCTTGCGTGAGAGCGTTATACCCGTCAGAGATCGTCACGAATTCATCACTTCATTATCAAGCTCCGCTCCTACAGACAGAGTTCGAGTGACTTTGAGACAATGTTGCATTGAGTGGAAACTGAAAACCAACTCCACGAGAATTCCGCTCTGCATATTTCAGGACGCTCAGAACGAGCATGAGCATCGATGACGGCTATTGCGATCGCATTCTTCCATATATACTCATGAGCCTTGAGGCCTTTTGGGTATCGCAATGACGTCCCTCCGCATGAATGTTCTGCGCGACCAACAAAATCATACTCACGGAACATCAGTAAGTAATAACCTCGCTGGTATTGTGCAGTCTCGAAAGAAATCATGCGGGCTGTGCGATCGCCCATCCAAACTGCGGTGCGTAAAACGAAGCTACGTGCATCCATACCCAGAGACAGATTCGCACGTCGGTCAGAACTTTTCGGACTCTGCTCACTAGAAGCTGAGCCCAGCTTCGGTGTTCTACCATCGGCGGTGTAATGAGGGAAAACTCTCGAATACACTTCGTCTCGAACTCATCGGACAGAAAAACTTTGTTTGTCGATCGATTCTCTTATCGCTTCACTCACCGTCTAATTGGTAGCTTCCAGTCGGCATCGCTTTCTACAAGGTCACTGGGAGCTCAAAGGCTCGTGTGGGTTCACGGGACAACTACAAGGACTCGACATCCCAAACCTGGGAGGTGCAGGAGGTGGCGGCTGGAGTATAACAGGAGACTACTCGGGCTGGCTAGTTCGATTGAACTCGACTCAAAGTCCCCCAAGTCGGAAATGATGAGGCCGCCGAACAGTCATTGGTGCTGTGAAGATTTCATCTCCATCTTTCAGCGTTTCATTTCATTCAGTGATATGATTTTGGGAAAGAAAGGCGCTCGAATGGGCTGACGCTATCCGGAGACAGAAATCGCCAGTTCCACTCATAACATGTCGCAAAGGCTGAATCGATGGAAGGGATCGGGTTCCAGCCTCCACTCAGACCCAACCTGCTCTGCAATCGCCGAAGTCCGAGAACCTGTCCGGTCACACGGAATCTCGGAAGATAGAAGCAACAGAGTGAGGTTTGAGTTCATCGGGATGTTGTCTGAGACGATCGATTCGGCTCTCTTACCTGACGTGAGCAAACTCTTTACGAGATGATCATTGAACCACTGATGATAGGCGGCTATTACTCACACACCGGGACATTAGAAGTAAACCCACCTTTCGGGACCGCTAGGAACCCCTCACGACTGTTTGAGGAAAACTGGCCGGTGTATCGTCCAAGCTTCTTGTTTTGACCAAAATAAGGGATTATATTGCTGCCATACAGAGCGGATAACGGGCATCTGACTCGCTTGGTCATTCAGAATACTGATCAGTGATCACTGATGACGCCAGCATACAAACGTACCATAGAATCCCGCAGATAAGAAACCTTTTTTTTCGTTTTCCTCTCAAAAATCGCGTCAGATGAGATCGATATCTGCTGAGTTCGCTATCAGATGAGTTCCTTTTCTGACGAATTAGTCATCCGATTGTTTCAGTATCCGATGAGTTCGTTACCAGACGCGTTCTTTTCAGAGACATTAAGAAAAACGGTTCGTTATCTGCGGGATTCCAGGGTACTACTCTCCAGAATGAGCGCGGAAGTCTATCTGACAATCGAGCTGCTCATCTTCTTCTCTCTGCCAGACGGTCACTGAAATCGCAATCAGAAAGAACGAAAACGTCTGCCTGATGCTTTGAAAAATATCGACGCAAATTCCTCACCAGGGCCCGGAATCCGTTGCCAGGAAGGGTTCCCATTCTTCGTCCGTCATTCGATCGGTGTTCGCTAACAACAGATCTCCAATCAATCGAATTCGCGGCCATTCAGGCTCCGTCTGAACGCCCAAGTCGCACGCGGTATACTTGAACTCTCCCTGTTGGACCCGAAAGGTTTCGAAAGCTTCACCGATTTCGACGAGGAACATGCTGCCGAAACCAAGCAACGCCCGGGATAACTCAAGGTCGGCCGCCCCAACGACCGAAGCTCGTTGAGGAGGTCTGATGCCGTCATATTTGAGCTTGCTGAGACGGCGCACAACGGATCAAGTTGGCGCGAACATTCAGCTGTGCATTCGGAGAAAGAGTCTGACATGATCAAAGTTAAGACTCCCTGAATCCGAGCCTCCATAGACACATCGGATCGAAAACGGTTTGTGTTCGGCATCATCAATCCAGGAGGGCTCAGCCATTTGTCAGGTGGGAGAACTTTAATGTAGGCCTGACCTTTTGAACGACCGTCTGATCTATTAAACACGACTGGTTGAGGACATGGCTTTTGAGCTCCTCATCGATCGACGAGGATGAACATCTGTAGATTGTGCTCTCCACCCGCGCAAAGTTTTCACTTGAATTCCGAATCTCTGAAGCACGATGTTTCTGAAAGTTTCACCGAGGCTCTCATTATGGTGAAGGCAGCATCCCCGCGACGGCCTTTCTCATGCAAATCGGGACGAACTTCTCTGTGAGGACAGTTGGAGACTTATCTCGAATCCTCTTCCTCGTGGATGAGGGAAAACCTCCTCAGTCTCCGCTGACTGTGACACAACTGCACCGAGAAGTCTAAAGCCCCGGGCGACAGACACGGCTCGGGCGCTTCTGTCTGTCGATTCCCTTCACCCACTCGCGACGAAGCCAACATTCCGCTATGTTGTCAAACAGTTGAACTTGGAAGCCCGTCGCCGACCGTTGACGCAAGTAGATTCAAAATACACAGTTGCCACATCGAGTTTCTATTCATGTCCTTAGTTGAAGATTTGGCGAGGAAGAGCGGCAGTCGTTTTCCGACTCATACCCCTCCTTCTAACGAACGCGATGAAACTCTGGCGTGGGAACCCTCGTGTTGTAGCATGGCACCTGAGAAAGTCATAGAAAACTATCCTATTCTGAGCGCGTGGAGGGGAGAGGAAGATACCTCCTCTGGTCTAAGAATATTACTCCCTGACATCAAAATACATGGAGTTCCAGCGATTCCTGCGGCAAATCGCAGAGCCGGGGGTTTCCAGTGAGCTGGAGCAAATGAACGTTGTGTAGCAGGGCTTGCTGTAGGAGCTTGACGAGACTTGTTCCGCAGAGACTTGACAAATTCTACTTTGATGTAGCTTGCGCGCTACGAGATGTTCCCGAATGTGTCTCAAGGCGACCTTTTTTCGCGGGATCGTTTGTCAAGCATTCTAGGCACAGGAGACGGAGTGGGGTATCCCCATCATGAGCAACAGCAGTGAATGCAAACTCCGTCTCCTCACCCGTCGAACATAACTCTGGTTCGTTTGCATTGAAAATGTTGATCGGGAGCCGGATCATGAGTGCTTGGATTGGTTTTGATCCGTCTGCGACTGAAATTCGAGCTCTCGAGAGGAAAGAAGCGCGCAGCTCGAAAAGCCGAATTCCCACGTGAGTGTAGAGTACCTTCTGCTCTCAGCATTGCACGACACACGCCCCCTCGCTCCGGACATCGATCACTAGGGCTGCGCGAAAATGCAATGTCCGAGGTCGGGACCCTAGGCTTGTCGGTGATCGGGCCTCCGGAATGAAGCTGGACAACCGTATGTTAACAAAACGCGAAGAGCGTTCCAGCGGAGAGAGATTCGCTGAGAAGTTGACCCAGAAAGGAATCGCTCTCGCACATCGTGATGACTCCGAGCCGCCCTCCCCACAAGATGGCGGCCGTGTCCAGAAATCCCAATGCGGTCGAGCATTTGAAAACTACATTGACTAGTTTGCACTGAATTTAGTTCGCATTGAGCGAGAGCTGAAAAGAAACAGAACATCTACGTGGATTTGAAGAATCAGAATGGAGAGGTCGAGACAGCCGTATCGAGAGCTCTTCCTCCCTTTGCGTGGTATACGGGAACTCTTGGCGCCACTGGTTTCGTGTGATCTTTCGTTTCGTGAACACTTTGTTCCCGGTTAACCTCGAGAATCGGGTACCGCTGACTCCTATGGCAGAATACGTGACCGTCCTCTGCATCGCTTTTTCCTCGGAACGAATTGAATGAATCGATTGCTTGAGAGGCCCGTTTCCCGAAGCCTCATCAAGGGAACTCGAGAAATAAAGTTGATCGGCTCCGAGAACTCGAGAAAGTTCTCCGTACTCGGATGAAAAGTTCCAATCCAGGGTGACCACTCAGTGTCTCGGTTCTGAATAGTCTCCGAGCTCGAGCCGAGGACCGAAAAAGAGGAAACACGATACAAGTTACAAGTAGTTTTTTTAATGACTACGTCCTAATGGTGGTTAGGCGGTGACGTCCATCCACAAACCCTGACACCGCTGTCGATGATGCCTGGGTTTCCATAAAGAGCGTGAATAACAGTGGCTCCTGTGGCGGAAACGGGTGAGGCCAGCAGTGAGGTCTGCCATGTTGGGAATTTGAAAAGGATGTGTTCCTCGTTTGGCTACCTCCAAGGCGTTAGTTCCAGATGAAGCATTACTTATTCCGCGATCCGAGTCTCTATTCGCTCAGAAACGCCATCAATGAAACTTGGCCCGAACAGTCGGAGCTACTTGAATCGTTCGACGGAGTCTCTAAGCTCGAAGCAATGCCATACGACAGGAAACGTTTCTTTGCCTTTTGTAATTATTCTCAATGTATTCGGGAAAGCCTCGAAGAACGGACAGAGCTCTCGATAGTTCCAAGTCCAGCAACCGAAGAGCTCGCAACGCTGTCTCGGAAGGGATTTGCAGCCCATTTGGAAGACGTGCGACGAACGACCGCAATGGGACGTATAATAACATGTCGCGCGCAGATTCGGACCGTTGGAGGCTGGGCCTTTTTCGGCCAAACAGCCAGTTTGTTAACTCAAACCGGATGTGTTGACGGACCTCGAAACAAGTTTTCTCTGGAATATTTCCATTCCACCAACTTGCTGGAGCCCCTGGAGGCACCGGTTTTGACCCGGATTTGCGGCATCATAGAACTGGTCATTGCGACATTTCAACTCGTAATTTGTATGCCACCATGTCGGCTCCTGATGTCGAACCAAACTTCAGATATCCTGCAACTGGAGACGCAGTTCAAACCACTGATTTGTTTGCTCCAGTAAACTCCGGAGGAAAAAGCCAAACTGAGACATAGTCCTCGACACTGCGGAATCCCATAGGGGCAGCTGAGATGACTGACGACCGCCGAATGACATGGACGAAGACGTTTTTCTTCTTTTCGTTCTGACTCCCTGAGCCGGGAGAACTCCATAAATTCAGGTTCCGATGTTCATTCCGTATCAAGGTCAGCCGGGAACAATAATTCCCCATCTCTGGTTGAGCGCGAGGCTGAAGGTTTGTCCACCACAGCCGTTTGATGCAATGAGGCTGAGAAGATGAGAGGGATTATCCGGTAGGGATGGCGACGCTCCACTACACCCGCGCCCTTAATCAGGGAGCTGACATTCTTTCGAGCATTCGATAGAGAAAAGTTGCGCCAAGAGCGTGTCCTCACGGACATAGAGCTCGACGATTTTTGGGCAGGTATTAATCCGGGTCACCGGTTGCGCACTGATGGCTAGAAACGGGTAACCCACGATTCGGCTTCAGATTTTGTTGACACCCTACTCGACTTTTGCTCACTTCTCACGCCGCTTTTCCCAATCTGGGCCTGTGTTTTCCTCAAAAATTCGATCAAGAGCCTCTGTCTCCGAGTGATCCGGCTCCACAGCATGCGCAAGCTCGTTCTTGGAGGATTCGCGTTGAAAAGCAATGATCGCGTGGTCTGATGTACGAATATCTGGGGAACATCGGAATATATCAACTCCGCTTGTTTGGTAACTCCTTGGCTCATTAGGTGGCCAACATCTAGCTCAGTGATCTCAGCTCCAGTGCTGATCGACACTACTTGTGATGCTCTGCTGTGTTCACTCGGAGCGACACGCCGGTACGTTCGGCACACGGCAACAAGACTCGGAGGCCCTCCATCATCCAAACCAGGCAGACAAAATTCATGCCGAGCAAATGATCACAAATGTGTCTCTTCTTGTTGGCAACAGGTTAAAACCTCGAAGACCCCATCCCTTCTAGAATCGTCTATGTTCAACTGTCCACGCGAAGTATTGGGGAAACTACGGTGAAACAGGCAGAGGTTTGGTTCATAACTTTCTCGAGTGGAAAACCGGTATGGAAATGGATTTCATGGAATCTTCATGCGTGTTAGATGAGTAGCACAGCTTTTCCGCGGAATTTTCCGTCTTGAAGAAAACACCCGGACTCCCATAGGGACCGAAGTTCTTATTCCGGGATCAGAAACGGAGCAGTCAAGGCGTTCGAAGTTTCGTCGATGATAATCGATGATTGCCGGCACCGGGAGGGAACTGAGATGGTACCCATTTTTCTGAGATGATTCTCTCCAAATGCTCGAATTATTCTAAGCTTTGCGCTTCGACCTAGCCGGCTTCTTTCACTTTGACCCATGACTTTTCGATCTTGAGTTTCACTCAGTTCGTGAAAGTATGAAGAAGCAGAGACACTCGACGACTTCGACAGACATGGAAGCACGCCGGACCAACATAGGAAAATCTCCTTCTTTTGTGACTCCTCGTGAGACTACGTTCCCTGCGATGACGGAGCCGACAGTTTCTGACAGCGCATGGCACGGTCCTCTCGATCCAAGTGTTCCCACCACCACGCGAGATATCTATTTGTTCCTACCCGAATAACTGATCAAGTGCGCCACCACATTTGCGCCAGTGCACACTCCATTCAAGAGGATTTCCGGGCGGTTCGGGGCTCCGGAAGCCCGAGGAGCAGCTGCAGGGCGTCCCCTTCACTTCACCAATCAAGGACATTCGAAATCCACAAAATCTAGTTGGAGTTTTCCACTGTGCGGTGTCAGGGGCTTCTCAAAAGCGAATCGCGCCCATCGGATTCCTCCATTTATGATCATCCACCACGAATCGGTGCAATCCTCGATCGTGGAATAGACTTGCTTCCATGAATTACTTATCAACCTCGATTTTCATTTTTGGCGGATTCGCCGGCGACGACAGATCACGTCAGTGGTTAGACCTGTCTGAAATTCTCATAGCTATCTGTTCACCCGGTCCCTCTTCGATCGAAATTCAGATTCGTCGGAGCCCTCACACCTGAGTGAGCTGAAGCCCCGGCAGTGGATACTCTTTTTAGAATGGACGGATGAGACTCTCCTACTCTCCGAGAGATATACGCTGAAACGATCGGGATGAGAGTTGTCGCTTTCAACACACACCCGATTGTCCAGAGTAGTGTAGACAGAAAGGATTTACCAGATATTCGAAGCCGATTTTTCGTGCGATCTCGCCTCCAGGATGCTCGCGAGGACCATTGATTGATCCGTGATACAACCAACGTGATGGGCCAGTGGTCAACTTGTGTGGCACCCCCCGTGCGAATCCGCCTCGATATTCTATTCAGTGAGAGATGAGAGCGTGAGCAGCAGGGCCGGTCTGGATTCGTCGATTCGCGAGGAGGTTCTCAAGCCGCGGTTCGTTCTCCAGCGCCTGCCGCACCGAGAGCAGTTGCCGGGTTTCTCATCTGCCCCGGGCAAACGCCGAAGTGGGTTTCTTGGGCTTCGGGCACTTCCGGGTGCATCATTCGAAACTTGACTTATTGGTTCTTTGCAGCTGCGATCTCAGGTGTCTCCTCTGCCGCTGATTCCGGCTTGCGGATCGACCGTGTCGGGCCGGTTCCGATGCATCGCGACATCGCATCTATGGTAATTATTTTGTCCTCGAATCCTCAGCTCCCTGATCTCCTCGGGGGAAACACGCGGGGCAACGACGAAGAGATCATTCTCATTATTACAAAAAGCCCCATTAGCCCCTCACGGCGGAGAGCTCTCGTCGATAAGCGGTGCGATACGATTCATGTATCAATATTGGCTTTTGTTCGTAAGCGTCACGATACTCTCCACTGGAGACAATTATCCAGACAATTATTTCGGCTAACTCACTTCGATTGATTGATTAGCCCGTCCATCGATGCGCATGAGCCCATCTGCTAAGCCAATGTGGCCGTGTTGCCCGGACACTTCAATACGCGCGCATCACCTTCTGGAGAGACTCTTCCTCCCAGGAGGAACTACTCCCTCACGACTGTGACTCGAGAGCACTCCGTATAATTGATAGCTCTCGGGGAGCACCCGTTCGAAACCAAGTTATCGTCGATTAAAGTTGACGAAGGGCTGGAATCTGGCCCTGATCGTTATTAGAAAACCCGCTCAGATTTCTGCGGAAGGCAACGTCTTCCAAAATCAACGAAGCATTACTTTATCGTAGTGGTTCCAATGGATTTTCAGAAGGAACTCGCGGGACTGACAGGAGCCCGCACCGCATTGGGGCAGAGCTGCCGTTCCATGAGATCGGAATCTCCTGAGTTTTTTCTGTTCGAGGCTCGTTCTCGGCTTTCTCGTTGTCTTCCTCTCGCAGGAAACAAACCAAGGACGACGTTGAGCCACAGAAACATTTTATTCCACCGAGAAAATGTCCCTGGTTATTTTCTTCCCTATAACAGACCGTGAACGTCAACTGAGCCCGAGACCACGACCTTCGAGTCGCACGCAAGGACTTTCCCCACACCGGCGAACGTCAACTGAGGACAACTTGAATTTCCACTGTGCAGTCTCATTTTTCCAAATTACTCAACTCCTCAGCGAACGTTCCCGTTGTTGTCTTTTTCGGAGCTCATTTCGAGCAAGCCCCGCACAGTGGATTCATATTTAACACATGCGCCGCTCAGAAATTCCAGGGAGCTCCTCCACTCAGGGAGCCTGGAATCTTGAACAAAAGATCCAAGCTCTGCAGCGGTAGGTCGGTCCTATCTCCATATTCGGATCTGTTTCAGATTTTGCGGAGGCGATCAAGCGCGTTAGAAAGATATCTCCGGCGCAGACTCTCCAATTTCCTTCGACGGAACTCGACTTCGATCCCGTTACCATCGGTAGTTTTGAGTTCCTCGCTGCCCCGCGTCGGAATCTCCTCATCCTTCTCAGCACTCTTTTCTCGTCCGTCTTGAACAACTTCACGCTCCTGGAAACGCAGCTCTAGGAAGTTCCAAACTCACTTCCTCATCGAATACTACTCTCTTATTTGCTCTCCTTAGTTACCTGAGATCCTTCGTTGCTGCTGCTCGGTTCTGTGATCGTTTCCTGAGAAGAATCTTGTACTGTGGGGATGTTCCGTGACTCCTGAGAGCCCTCATCCGGAATGGCGGTGGTAGAATCATCGCAATCAGGCTCGAGTACTTCCGTCGAAGTCGGAGGCGGAACAACTGTGGCCTTGTTGGCAGAGCCCTGCGATGAGATTGTACACTCAATGTCTCGCAGTCAGGAACTCGGAGCGGATAGCTGGACACTAGAAGATCGCGGGAGCGGAGAACTTACGGAGCCACGTTGGTGTCCAGCCGTCGCGCCAGGTGCAGCTGGTGGAGCCAAGCCGAAGTGTTGCATTATCGCGTTCAGGTTTATAATTTGGCCCAAAATTTGAAGCACCGCGGGTACGTTGACGAACGATAGGAGCTGCTTTTTCTTCTCGGCAAGAAAACGCAGATCTCTGAAACGATGCCGCTCAAGCTATCTCTCCGGCCCTGGTAACGGTTAATAATCCCTATCTGCACCCCTCGCGCGGAGTTTTGCAAAAAAATATTCGGCGGTTGTATGCCAGAGGAGTACAGAGCAATATTACGTACGGTTTGATGATCGGAATGAAAATGGCTTCGTTCTCATCCACCTGATTCACCAGGACGAGGAACAGAGCGACACTCATGTTCAGGAATATTGAAGAAGCTTTCATCTTCTATCCTTCAGAAGCGTCCAATGTGAGCACCGGTTAGCACCCGACACGAATGAACAACTAGAACCTCAACTCTACGCGAATTTCTTCTCAACTTGACGAACTCTCGCGATGAGAGAGCTCGAGGGAGTCACAAACACAAACTCCTAGGTTACCCCGAACCGTTCAGGAAGTCCCCTCGTCAGCTGCGAGGCTTTCGGTTGCCTGGCTGAGAGTTCTGTCTTCGAATTCGACGTCGCTTCTAGTCAAGTCTGAATAAATACCTGATTCGAAGGAAAGCACAGATCTGATAAGCTCCACGGGGACTTCGCGATCAGTCAGTCGTTCCTTGGATGGTTGATCATTGGAGCGAAGAGGGTGCTGGAGACCTCGTCGAAGAACGAAACATCGAAGCTTGAAAAATCAGAAAATACGTTGACAACGACACTCCATCTCGAGAAGATCAATCAATAAACCAATCAATCAATGCATCAAGATAGTTCCCGTGGATAACATTCCGATTTTCTCAGAACCCCTAAAACATCACGATGTCAACAAACTTCCGTATCCGCTCGCGGGCAGATATTTGCGCCCTGGCTCTCTCTGGCTTTGAGATCTATGTCGTGGGTGAACGGCCTGGTAGTAATCAGATTAGGGAGTCATCGCAAAACTGAATCAGTGGAGTCACGGTGAATAATGGTCCAGTCTCTATAAGGAGCCTTAAGTGAACGGGGGGACGGCGGACCTTCGTCAGAGCTTCCAATGTGGCTCGACAAGGGATCGTTTTTGTGGAAAAACAACTTTCTTCCCCACCGTAATGCCAGAGAAATACGTATTTGAAGACCGCTTGGACCGCATCGGTCTTCTGAAGCTCGAGTTCACTTTCTGGTTAGGCTGGTTAGGTGTCGACTCTTTACTTTCGATGCAGCATTCGTTCTTCTCTACCAAACCACCCAGTTCATTCTCTTGCTCCGTGAATGAAAATAGCCGATATAGCTTGCTATTTCCGGATAAAAGAGTTTGCTAGGCGAGGAGTTACCTTTACGGGGACAAGTGACTGGGTCTTGCCGAGAGTTCCGTTGTTATTCCGTTGCTCTCGAGCATGTCAAGGGCGTCTCTTATTTGACGGCGGCATCGAAATGGAAAGCGCGTCAAAAGCTCCTCTGTGCTCCCGAGAAGAACATCGCCCTTGACTGGAGCACGATGGAGCGGGTGTTTGAAGAGGGAAGTGTGGAAACGCAAACTTGCATCTGTCGCATCAAAACTTGCACTGCTGTCTCATGAGTGGGCGAAGCATCAGGGAGTCGAGCGTCCTCGCGGCTCATCGAGGCTCGTAAATCCGGTAAACATTTGTCACGTGACACCAGAATCAGGGAGATTTCACTCCAACACCTCCGTCTGGACAGAATATTCTTCCCTCAAAATTGAGGTTGACCTCCAAGAGACGAATTCTGCAGTAAGTTTTCAGCCTGCCAGCTCGATGCTTTGCATCCGAGATGTCCTGTTGCGACCATTCTCAGACTGTATCTGAGATCAACGTCGTCCAGGGCTGACTCTGAAGTGACTCTGAGAAGCTGGCTCCGCTTTGTAGAGTATCCTCCGTGCGAAACGCTGCTCAAACCTGAGAGTTCGCATTTCTTCCATGGAATGGAAGAATCGGGAAAATCAGCTTTCGACCAGTTTCCTGACTGAACTGAAGATCGTGGAGAATGATGACTTCTATGACCCGTTTTTCCAACGGTTCTCCAAAGCTTCGTGGGTTCGAGGGATTAGAGTTTTCGAATGTCGGAAGTTTTGCCACACTAACGATGCTCAGACTCTCCCGCAGTCTCGGGAAACTTCAAATTCGCACTCGTGTCGTTCCAGAAGACGGAGCGGAAGAATCAGAAGACGCATAAATCCCCGAGAGTGCTCTTTGACTTGCGAAACTGAGGTTTGCCTCAAGTCTGTCGCTTTTTGCTTCCCGAGTGATCTCCAATGAATTCCATGGAGAAGGGCTCCGCAAATCCCGTTTCGGAGGAGGCGTCAGTAACACAGGTTGAGAACGCTTGAAGTCCAGCGTGGCGACGCAAGGTTTCCGGCTCGACGCTTCAAGCGCGAGACGGAGCTCAGACTTCGATTTCCGAAATGAATACATCTGACCTGCGGGAATGTTTGCAAAAGGTTTCTCATCTCGCCGAGGAATCTCATGCGAAAACACCCGTCAGTTGGCGAGAACCCGGTAATCCATCATTCGCGAATAGATACTCCGCTTGTTTCGCGGACGTCGACGAAACGTCCGTATGTATCTTAATATTCTCTCTGGGGCGCACCATGGAGCCAGTTTTTCCCGTTCCGATCGCACACACCGTCTTGTAGTGACCGAGTGCAGAAGCGTGACGTGGGCCTTCCCGAGTACTCCATGGATGGGCTGATAGACCCTGATCGGAAGGGCAAGCTCGCGGGATGTGGTCTGGTAGCGGAGTTGATTCACAATAGGAAAACGCGAGCAATTCTTCCGCCATGTTCAATCCGTTGCGAGTCATCTGGCTTGGGATTCTACTTCTATTCACGACGAAACACATCCAATACTCTCGAAGTTTCGCGCGAATAGCGGAGTGGATCATGCAAGTTCGGGCGTTCCTAATTGTATACTTGCCATCTATCTATGTGGGGAGATGGATAGATGAGCCTGTGATGGCCGAGTTTATCAGCTTTCATGGCAAAAATGCATATTTCATCAATCCATTCATCTGGCTTAAATCTAAGCATAGATCCATGGATTGATCGTTGATGATCAGTGGATAATGCCTGAAATTCGCAGGTCTAGTGAAGAGCAACACATCACGCAAAGAATGACTGAATACTCTTCGGGCAACGAAGGATTTCCGATGAACCCAGACTACCCTCCGTCCCGCTTTTGTTTTAATCTTCACTGAGCGACCCATCTTCCCTTGGAACAGGGAACGGGAATTGGAGATTGACGGAAATGAGATAACTCGACCAGCAGAACCCGAAAGATTTAGATTCAGTGAAGACATCGTTTCTGGAAAGAGTTCTGGGGCTGCATCCGTCCACACGAAACAGGCTCGTGTACCTGCTGGGCGACTCGCCGCCGTTGCAACGCGCAAGACAGTGTGCATATGCTTCTGCTCTCGCCGATCTCGCTAACGGAATCGGTTGAAGGACGGATTATCATTCGCTCTCGCGAAACAGTTGTCCTCAACATATTTTATTATGATTAGAAATGCACACTCCAGTGTGAATTAACTCATTAATAGAATATATGTGCTGAACAGGAGATGGGTATGATAAACACTCCTTTTCAGCTCACCGCTTCGAACATTGTTCATAGGACTAAAGCGGTGAGTCCAAAATTAAGCTTCAAATTCTAATTGCAAAAATCAGATTTTCTTTGTACGAACCCTTGTTTGCATCCAAACTGGAGCGAATGCCCGTAAAAGTTAAATGACCGGAATTGAGCACCGCAGTGAGCTGGACGAAAAGCTGGTGAAATTATCTCTCATCATGCCCTCCTAGATAGCACCATGAAGAATTGAATGGAAAAATATCGAAAAAGGAAGAAATCTCTCAGAGCCCATTGCAGGGAGCGATTTCACTCCGGCACTCCTTCGTCTATCTTGGATGTTTCGAAGACTATAAGATTCCGTTCGCCGTTTAAGGGGAATGGCATTCCGAGGCTCATCTGAATGGTACCGATCACTCGCAACGGAATTCTGGTAGAAGTAACTCATAGAAACCGCGAACCTACGGAACTCTACTCAATTACGAGCGAACCGATGCTAGCTGTATCAGATTATGTCTTCACCGAGCCATCGTTCCCGATGATTCGAGTAGATCCATTGGGACGGCGCGATTCAGCTCGGAAATCACACTGTGTTCATGGGTATTCTCCGTTGCTCGCAAAGATTCCGCGCCCATCGGAGGCTTGAATGGAAAAACGGTAATCGGCTGAACTCGTCAATGGAATTGCTGGAGAAGCTCCGGACCTTAAAAACGTGAATTTCCTCGTTAGCCTTAATTGTTGACAGAGCTGTCGTCATGCACTATCTACTGTGTTGAAATCTCGTGTCAACTCGTCCCAGATGGGATCCTCTCGTCCTTCGCGCTCCTGCGCTCCAACTCCTCTCAATCGCTTTCGAATTCAGATCAAATATTAAAAAGTACGCGGAACTTCTTTTCGGGAGTCGAGAGAATTGGATTTAGAGTGGAGGGGACGGAGGGGAGGAAGAGAAATAGATAGCGATAGAACGTAAGAGGGCGACGCAGCGGAGAACGAGAATCTTGCTCTCCGTCAGAGAGGATCCCAAAGCGAGAAGTCGGAAGCCTCGGCCTGCGGCGTTCATGGAGATGAAAAGAACGCTGTAGACTGTAGACGACAGAAAGCGGATCCGCTGGCTGAACTGTGCGGCCAATCTCGGCCGCCTGAAGTTAGGGTCTGTTGAAGGAAGGAGAGAGAGCCCGAAGAGGACTTCTTCCAAGCTGTCCGCACTCTGAACTTCATTCAGATGAAAACTACCGATCGGCCATTCCGGTCGGCGAGACGAACTAGGTATAGTCATCTCCCACCGTTCCTTCGAGAAGCCCACCGGACGGAGCGAGGTGACGACGTAACGAATAGAAGAGACTCGAGGTAAACAATCAAAACTTCGCGATCCGATATCACTCACTTTTGGGTGTGAAGTTTCCCAAAATAAATCAAAAGTCGGCTCCAGCTTCCTGGTCGCAGACAGGTCTCTTCCGGAGATATGCCGAATGGCCGCGGGGCCCGGGAATCTTGGAACAATCCTATGAGCTCATCTAAAATGATATTGTCGAGAAGTCGGTTCCCTGACTGCTTGAGTCCCCTGCTCCTCTCACAACCTCAGCGCAGGAATTTCCTCTGGCGTTCCTAAGTACGCCGCCTACTTCGGCCCACCGGCGATTGTCGGAGAGAAAGTTCGACGTATAGTCCGCTGAGTATTTTGACTCCGTTTCTCGGTGACTCCATGAGTTGGTCTGGACAGAAGCCGAAGTTATCCTGAACACCAGACTACTCCAGGAATTCGGATGAATTGGCAGTTCCGAAACGATCTAACCGACTCCTTACAGAAAATCAGGTGACGAGCTGAATCGACTCCCATATTCGCTTGGTGAGCTGTTTCGATCAACTTCTTCGCAGGATAGAGCCCTGGATTCTTCTAGAGGAAAGCGATCTCTCAGATATCAAGTCCCAAAGAGACAGTATTTCCACGTCAGATCCCTGAGGTTTCCGCCACCCATTACGAGACATCCAAATAGTGAGCTTCAGTTCCATGAACAGGAACATAGTGACTGATGCATATTTTTTTTGTGATGACTAAGGTATTATCGGCGACTGTTGGTCTTGACTACATGAGCAAGGGGACTGTCACCAAGAAAGCTAGCGGCTTTTTCAGCGACTCCGTCAGCTTTTTTGCAACGGCTCCAACCGCTTTCATTGAGAAGCTCTTTTCCCTAACAAAGGTCAAAATCGCTATGGTGTCCACTCACTTCGTCTGAATTTCGCGCATCGGATTCCAACCTCGCTGGCGATCTCTTTGGAGATCTTCCCGAGGCCGAAGGACTGTTGTATTACCCGACTGAGACATTGGGATGCGAATGCCAGCATACGGATGCAGTTTTCGAATTGCTCGAACAGACTGGATGCGTCGCACATTGAAGAGAAAAAGAGAAACTTAGTCTTTAGACCGTCATGATGGACAGAAATTGGAACAACGGGTCTGCTGCTCCAGTCGAACTCGTCTTCATGCAGCGCTCCCGAAACGCTGAGGAGGCAAGAATCTCAACACCCACAAGCATCGACTCGCGAGACCTGGAGCAAGGTCGAGTGCCGTCTTCTTCATCTGCTCACAGAGCGCGACGAAACTTCGCGCGCGGCTGGGATCGCATCGTCTGACATCGACGAAACCTTCTAGTTGGAGGCTGTAACTATTGACGGTACTGTGTTCCTTTTTGTGGGTCCTGTTGATCGTCCGATGTCCAAGGCGTCGAACGAGTTTAGTTTTCTTGACAAATTTCCACACGTTCCGATCGAGGTCTGGGACTTGCTTTTTCCAGGACTGCTCGACCAAAGACAGTATGTTCTCGTCTGGGGTTCCGTCCTGGCTCAGAACTTCGAAATATTTCCACTCGCGATCCTTGACGAAGGCGGATGCGATGAGCTTTTTGGTTTTGCCCTTGGAACCAAACCGAGTGAGGTTTGTCTGATTTGTCGTGAATTTCGCGGATCCAACACGATCAATTGAGTCAGACATCACGCCGCAGCCGACGTTCACTAGAGACACGATGAAGCTCACAAAGAGAAGCCTTGTCGCTAACCAATGCAGCACACCAATGCGATCACACATAGCGAACTTCAAACCTCCGGCAGAAGCTTTGGCAAGAGAAACACACGCGAAATAGTGATATCAGTAAACGGTGCTCAGTTCCCTCGGAAGGAGCGGACAGCTTCTTACCACTACTTCCCTCGCTGAGATCGTTCTGTCATCTTCAATCAAAATCCGAAGCAACCGACGATAACACCAGTTGTTTGTATTCAAAGTAAGATATTTCGGAACGAACGATCGTTCTTCGAGGAGCCTCTGGGAACGAACCGCGGGACCGCGGCCAAGAATCGGAGGGAGAACAGACGGAGCAGCAAGAAGTCCGATTTCAATTAGGAGACCCGGACAGGTAATGGAGAGAGCTCAGCGCGTCATTTGCATAGTTGCGTCGGGGAAGTTTTCTCAATAAGCGAAGTGAAGGCGGTCGCGTTCGAAGGATGATAAGCGACAACGCCGTGTTCAGCTTGTTAAAAAGTTGTACGATTAATATTTCACAAGCTGGTAACACGCAGAGCCACGTGGGCAGCTGAACGTTATTTGGTGAGCTTCGAGGCAAGCTCCGGTCTCTGCAGTGATATCGGAGGAGGTGGAAAACCGTTGGGGACTACACACTGCGGCTTGCTTCCGATTCTGAACTTCCCAGGAGCCGGTCCGCAGAGCTATCGGATGAACGTGTCGGGGTATACAGTACGATCGCGATGGTTCATCTCACAGATTTCGACGCTCGCCTGAGGTTTTCAGGGAATCCGACACCTTGGATTTGCGCATTCGGAATGCGATTCTCATGACGAATCTCGCTAGAGGACTCCCGGGCTTGATTCGTCGAGTTATGTGATCATAGAGGAAGAAGACCTCGTTTGAACGGAGTCGTCCCTGTGCAGGGCAACAGGATTCTAGTGGAGAATAAGATGCCTGATTTCATCGGTTCGAAATCGAAGGCTTGGGAGCTTGCGCTGGAGCTCATCCGACTCTTGATAGCCGCTTATTGCACTCTTCGAGTACTTAGACGAAAGGCTCCCGGCCAAGCCCGTTGGAGATCCTACTTCCCCTGATTGGAGGTGGTGTTCGTCCGTCAGAGGCTCCGAACGCGGCCATCTTGGAGAGCATGCCCCTCAACTGGTTGGAATAGAATGATTCAATAAAACAATGATCCATCCGGTGATTCTGTATTCTATCAGTGGGGCATGGGTGATGATGATGAATATCATGATGATCATCATCGCCGCGAGCTCCTCATGACGCAATCAACGTAACCTCTAAGCCTTTGAGGATTTCTCTGATGACACTGGATTTCTACGGGCTACTTTCATCGTTACAAGTAGAATATAATCGACCCTTTCTAGTATGATCGAAGAGAGGGCACGCCACTCCTCTTAGGGAGCTGCTGCCCGAGAATAATTCGTCTGCTTTCCTTGAGCGTAAGCTGAAGAAATGAGGACGAGGACAGACCATATCTCAGATCAGAATGATCATCATAACAGATCACAAATGAGCATCCACTGCGAAGGGATGCTGCCAAGGAGAATGCAAGCATCTGGTCCTCACTGATTCATGCAACGTATATGAGTCTACATCAGGAGCGTTTTCATAAAGCTTGGTCTGATGGGACCGCCCGGAGCTACTTTCCGACGAGAGCGGAAATTCCAGATGAACTCTTCATCGACAGCCGTTTCATCCTACGCACCTTCTTGAGCACTTCCTCGCGATTCAAACTAGCCGAAACTTGATGACATTGCGATATCCTTGAGCCCGACCTCGTTCTGGACCAATGTGCTGTGGCCACTTATCGGGAGCCCAGAACTAGAAAGTGAGCCCGATGACAGCCTTCCCAGTATCCTTCCCATGATGCCGAGGCTTCCATTCTTTTCTCGATATGACGACCGTTCCAACTGATAATACCGAGCAAAAACGGAGGAAAGGGCGAAGAGGGGGGTGAAGCAGTGCCCAGAAGCTCCGCTTGGTGGAACGGTCTCCGCTCTCAGAGCTAGATTCTCTAAATGAGTTGACATCGGTGTTCCTCCTGTCTCGGTTTATTCATTCTAAAGTTGAGCTCAACCTCACGGGAAAATATCCAGATCCTAGATGGAAATCCGACGGTCCCGGTCTCCAAACGTTATAAATATAGGCTAGTTTTCTAACAAAATCTTTAGGTGGTCGCGAGAAATCATGCGAAGTTCGCGATGGGTGCTGGGGTTCAGAATAAACTTTGGTGTCGGTGTGCTAAGAATAGGAGCCTATCTTAGTTTACTTATGTACAAAGAAGCAACGTTTTGGGTGGTTCGGATCACTTGTTCTGAGAGCTCTGCGCAATGACGTAGAAATCATCAATGAGTTCGTCTGGGGCTCGCAAAGCATGGTCTGGACTGAACTCTGATTTTCGCTGCGGCTCGTCTGCTCGGAGGGCGTTAAGCTGCCTACGAAGTTGCTCGTTCTCTTCGGTGAGTTCTTTTATGCGATTCGCGTCCTCCTCATACTGCAGAAGCGTTGGCGGGGGTGCATTCTGGAAAACAACTGACAAGAGGTTCCGCAGGGAAACCATCAGCGATTCTTGCCAATGTCGAGTGAAGTAGAGTTGGAAGACAGGGTTCTCTTCTGGAGCTTTAATGAATGGTAGTACAAACCACTCTTTCCATTCTGGCTGCCCCTGTATTTCTGGCGTCATCTTCTCGAAGAACTCAGACACCTTGTCCAGCTTGCCCGTGGTTATGCACGTCACCAAGTAAAGACGGTAAACACCGAACTCCATTTTTCGAACAGGGTTCTGATAAGAGTGCTCGAGTCTCCGGAATATTTGATTGTCCAAGTGGTGCCAGGTGTCCCGAAGTGCCTCAAGATCCCCTGCGTCGATGCAACTCGCCATGTTCTCCACAATTTTGTCGGGTCTCATTGCTCGGGTTTTGTCATTCTTTTGATCAACCTCAAATGATTTGAGAGTTCCAACGAAGCCCCGGTACAGCAGATAGTCTCGTACTAGTTCGTCAACATATTGAATAGCTGACGCCATGCTCGCAGGATCTCGTTTCAGAACGGGCCCTCGACACATCTAGGGTATCACTTGACAGGACTGCAATCAGCTGTCATGACATGCTCAGTGGTTTGGTCGAACACCGCCAATCACGACTCACTTGCGCAGGAGCAGGGCCCCGGTTCGATCCTTCCTCAAGTGCCCCAACTCGTCACCGCGAAGTGTTTCCTGACATCGATGAAAGCTGCAACAATATTCCCTGAGATCCGGAGCTATGCTGTCATCGGTGCTTGAGGTGTTTCTCCACCAGCAGAGCGAGTGTGTGGTCGAATGGCCCTTCCCGACCAGACACACCGACAGCAGATTTCAAATGGGGTGCAGAGGAAAACACTCTGCGTACTCTGATGAACGAGCCGGTTGTCAACAGATATGATGCAGACATTATTTATTTTAGTTATCGACAGGAACTGTATCCGGTTCATCCGGCGGATTTTCCTCCTCCTCCAGTGGGGGTACGGTCCTGGCTATCAGCTGTAGTAGTTCTTCAAGTTCTGTTTCAGAAAGCCGCTCCTCCATGTTTTCGATGATGACCTGGAGATGACGGCAAATATTCCAGTAATGTGATCGCGGAACTCGAGATCAAGACCGTAATAATAAAATAACCACTACAAGGAACTCACTTGAATCTCTGCATAATTCGTCGGTCGCAAGTTGAGCAACTGTAGCTTCTCTGCCTTCGTCAGTGGCTTCGGGAAACTCTTGATTTCTCGGAGGAAGTTCGAGACGATCTCTTCAGTTTGCTTCGACGCAGGGCTGTTTTCGAGATGCTTCAGAGTTTCGTAGCTCAACGTCGCCAGACTCTTGCATGCTCGGACTTCGGCCTGGGACTTCTTCAATATTGACATCACCTCGAAGTTGCTCAACAGGTGAGACATAGGATTGATGACACTCATCGCGACTGGCTGGAGGTGTGTCCTAATTCATCTGTTCCCGCTCGTCAGATCATAGCTGTATACAGCAAGAACGCCGCAACTCTTTCCGCTTCACCCTATAGCCAGCACCTTGTTTTTCTCGAAGTGCCACGAAAGTCTCACCAGTGAACCTTCACAGATCTAATCCGCAATAAAATGAATCCCGATGCTCCCCTCAAAACAACTCCACTCGTCAGCTAACTGTCTGGGAGCCCAATACGCGGACCAGGATAGGGGTGACAGCGAGAGGAGAACGGCTGCAGGCCCCCGATCCGGATTGTGGTACTTTTGACCTGCTCTCTTTTGAGAGTGAGGGTGGCGGTACTCAAGCCCACCACAAACCCACGTGCAGCACCATCAACACACAAGGGTTCGCGGCGTGGAAGTTCCGAGCTTCAAGTTTCCTCTTTTGTTTTCCGTGTTCCTCAGACAGGATGGGCAAGCGCAAGTTCGAAGGCGATGAAACCACTCCGAAGAAGAGCAGAAAGGTATGTCATCCAATCAACCTCAGCCTCCACGGCCGTTCCATCGGTGATACGCGCATCCGAGCCGCGTTCCACGGCTCCGGAGCTTTTTTCGACGCTGGTGTTTGAAAAGTACTTCGAAGAGACGCGGTATTGGTCTCAAGCCGCTCTGAAGCTGGTATGGCTCAGGGATGCGGTACAGGATTAGGGGGGATCAGTGGATACATGTATCGAGAAACCTAGCCATCCACGAGCACTTTTTGTGATATCTGCATTATCAGTTGTACATGTGGAATGTTTCGTTTTCAGTCTGTGGCCGAGGACACTGCCGGCGAGGAAACAATCGTCGACGAAAATGCTCTTAGCTACGAGGATAAGGTGGCCACTTGCAACGCCATCTCTCAACCGATGGCCACTGAGAAAGATTGCAAGAAGATCTATAAACTGCTCAAGAAAGCTTCAGAAAAAGAAAACGAACTCCGAGAACTACGCAAGAGTTCCAAAGTGAAGGCGAAACCGGCGCTGACCTGTGGGATCAAGGCTGTGCAGCGAGCGTTCCGCAAGGGCGAGAAAGGCATTTGCATCCTAGCGGGAGACATCACTCCCATCGACATTTATTGTCATTTGCCAATCCTGTGCGAGCAGCTGCAAATTCCCTACATTTATGTTCCCAGCCGATACGACATCGGTGGAGCAATGGGTCTCAAGCGACAGTGTTCCGTGGTCTTGGTCCACACTAACGAGGACTTCGAGAAAAACTATGAAGCTGTGCAGGAGGTGATGCAGAAAAGATTCAACGCCGTCGACTTTCAGAGCGTATCTGCTGCGTCTTGATGCTAGAGTTCGATTATATGCTACCATTCATTTGCTAAAGACTCCGACATTGACAAAAATCATCTGTGGCGAGTCTAGGGACGCGTGGCGAGCGTGGATGTGCGTTTTGTACATACATTAAGAATAAAATCGAGCTATTCGACTATCTTTCCGTCATCGAAATTATCACTTCATTGGATCAGATTCCCGGATTCCCAGATTGAAGCCGGAGCCCTAAGCCGCTCCGTCTCGGTCCACGTTTTGGGTGCGAGGCTTCGTCACACTACACGGAAAAAATTGAGTAGGTCGGCTGCCTCGCTGACGTAGAGTGAGCGCGGCGCTTTCGAACCAATCGAACGAGAAATCATAACTCACACAGCGTAGGGAAACGATTCTCTGCGTTCTGCCAGCTTTATTCAGTCCGCCTACTTGGCGAATCGTCTACAATCCCTGCTCCTCGAAATCTAGTATGTGTGGGTCACATCAAGGAGACCAGGAAGACTTGGTTCCTGCGAACTTCAACACTTCAAGACTTCGCCAGGATGTTGGGGAAATACGTCCCTGATTCTTTCATCGATCCTGGCAGATGGTGATGTTTTCATGGACTGAAAGAGTTAGTTCTCGTCGTCAGGAAACCGAGGTAGTCGATCGCTTCGATTCATACGGCGAATATGCACGGAGATGAATCTCATAAAAGATCCAGAGTTTCCAGGAACGAAGTTATCTGTGCGGCCACCTGTAACATAGGGATATCCTTCAAACCTAGCCGGCGGAGAATCGGCGAATCAACCTGACGTCCTCTAGTAGGCGAATTTCTCTCACTCACGAGGCTTGGTGTCTCAGCGAGTGGAAGTCTGCAGTTGGGTATCTCGACGGCCTTCACAGTGGGTTTGCCAGCCATAATGTACCTCGTCTGATTCGCATTGGGTGATGCGCTACCGAAGAGCGCGAATACTGGAGTTTTGAAATGCAATGACAATGTGTCTCGTTTCGCAAAAACGGATAGAAATCTAGAGAGGTTGATCGGGTTTTGTTTCTTGAATTTGTTTTCGAAGGCTGTAACGAGTGCTTGGTGAGCAGAGAAATCGAGATCTCCACAAAAATACGCGAACAAAGTCTGCTCCACATTCTCTGTCAGACCGTGGTTCTCCAACTCAGCACATGCCCGATTCATTGCAACATAGTCACGACATGAAGATCCATCAGTGACAGCGTTTATGAGGATCGACGCCAATACAATTTCAGGATGTGCACTCGCGAGGCCAGCCATAATATACGCTCCAGCTCCGTAACCCAGACTGACGCAACGGACAATGTGGAGGTCTCTTAGCACATACTTCAGCGACTGTATGATGACCTGCATCTCGGGAACTTCGACGATTTCCGCACAGTCAGCTTGCTGACCTGGTGCGTTTATGTGATAGAAACAGAATCCTGATTTCAGACGTTCGGCAGAAGGGTGATGAAGGAATGCGTCGAAAGTTGTTTCGGAGTTCAACCCAGCTTCATGGAACGTTACGAATGCTGGTTTACTACGGTCACCGTCTATAATTACATGAAAATCACCGCATGAGGTCCGAACAGATTCGTGCGTTCGTTCATCTTCTATCGTCACACTCTCCATCATTTTCAGCAGAGCAGCGTCAACTTCCATGAATGGCGCTCCTAGAGCCATGGTCCAACGTAGAAATATGAATCAAACTAAGCCTTGCTCTTGGCTCTCTCCCGATTACATGAATTTCAGTGCACACTCACTATGGAATCAGGGTGAGCTACGGAGCTTACCTGAAGGGTTACAGCTCATAAGGGTCGGAATCTGTCGCTGAATGCGGACTCTCGGCAATCGAATTCAAGCCTGGATAACAAATAATGAGATTCTCCGGCAAATAATGGAGGATACGCAGTGTCACAATGAGAGCTCCCAGCTACAGCGTTATGGAGTGCAACGTTTATTACCGCGGCGAAATTCACTGAGGGCGCTTCCCTGATCCTTTTCTTCCCTGAGCGCGGGTTCCGCTAGGAGACTTCGGCTACAGCAGACCAAAACGAATTTTTATTCTGTTCGCAGGTCGAAGGTTGCCTTTTCAGGTCCAGCAACAATAGGTGATACGGGCAGAGATGGATGGCATCGGGAATCCATGGCACGAAAAACTCACAGAATCAATGCCCGGACAAGACGGATATGCTTAGCTAACGCCCGCAGCGGTTTATGTTCGCACAGCCGAACGAAACATTTCCAACTCCGCGAGAACGGGTGTCTCCTCGATCATTGAACGCCCACACGGAATTTCTCCCACAGGGGGCGGGAATCCTCAGCAGACGACAATCAACGAGGTATCGATGTCTCATCCAGCGCGGAAATGGAGTTCCGCTGAACTCTCCAGATAACTCTCCCGTCGTCGTTTAGATCGACGTCTAGACTGCAGTCAGTTTTCAAAGTGCGCGCGAGATCGTCTGCTTTGTTTGCAAACAACAGTGAACACGCGTGAGGGGCATTCGCTCAGGTGTCTAAGTTTTCTGTCGATCATATGGGTCGCGAAGACTGTCGCTGATCTGGAGTGACTTATCATTGAAAAGAGGCAATTGTGGAAGAGACAAACGCTGCATCTCCACTGACCAGTCATGAGGAATCTCAAGCTGGCTGAATACAATGCTGTCAAGAGCATTCCGGGAACCGGCAAATGTATAATTGCCGAAAATGCGCAAGGAAAATTGGGAGCTGCCTGTGGTCGAAAACTGTGGAAACTCGACGGGAACCAATGGCTTGAAGTGATGGACCTCTTCGACCTGGATGACGATGAGGTCGTATCATTCGAAGCCATGTTCGGAAAATTTTGCGCGGTCTCCAGAATGGGACAAATCGTGAGTCACCTCTTCTCTACTCTGTTTGGTTGGCTGCGGGAATCTCCCCGACGCGCGTACAATTTCTCTCTATCCCGTGGACTACTGCCAGGTCACTTGTCAACTCGACGAAGGAACAATCGAGAACGTGGGCGATATTCACGGCGGAGTCAGGTGCGCGAGATGGTCCCCCGACCTGGAGCTCCTGGTAGTTATCGCTGGTAGTGGACAGCTTCTGCTGATGCGAGAGAATTTCGACACTGTTTTGGAACAAGTCTTGGAAACAGAAGAGCTGGGCGAGAAGAGCGCCATCACTGTTGGTTGGGGTAGGTGTTCTGGCTCATTAGAGATTCGCCCGCGCGATGATGCATGCGAAATGGTCTCCGAAATGACGCGATCCGATTCGAATAACAACATTTTCCAACCTTCAAACAGGGAAGAAGGAGACTCAGTTCCATGGGTCAGAGGGCAAGAAAGCTGCCAAGACGGTGGTTGTTCAGCGCGAGCCTCTAGAAGACTTCGATGATGAGAGTCCACATATCATTTGGCGGAACGACGGCCAGCATTTCGCGACGAACACCGTGCATGCGAACATGAGGTTCGTCAGGGAATTGGGAGCCTCTATGAGGGAGGCCGAAACTCCGGCGGATCGGGGTCGACTTCGAATATCCGTCATTGGTATCATGACAAGCGACGAAGTGAAGTGACCGAGCTTCATGTGTTTCAGGAAGATCCGCGTGTGGTCTCGGGACGGAATTCTCGAGTATACGGCAGAAAACATTCCCCGACTCCATGGAGGACTGTCTTGGTGGTGGGGTGACGAGAACTTGATTGTTTCTGTGGACACATCCGCGACGGTGAGATCATTTGTCGAGTTTCTGTTTCTATGTATATCGCCGGAGTTGGTCACCGATCCATGGACGCCAGAGGCAGCCAGAGTGCTCGATAAATTGAAGTTTAAACATCCACAGAATAAGCGGAGGGTGATATTCTACGAAACTAACGGGCTCCGTCACGGCGAGTTCGAACTGCCGCGGAATTACGTTGTGAGAGAAATATCTCAGGGAACGCTCCGGGCCGCTAGAACTCTGACACTTTGGTGCAAGGACAACGATTGCGACGTCATCCTGATTTACACCATGAACAACTATCATTGGTATCCGAAGCAGACATTGATGTTTGCGGAAAATGTTCGAGCCATCATTTGGGATTCTCAGGAGTACCTGAGAGTACTAGCTGGCGAGAAACTTCACTACTATAAGCGAGTATCTTTTTCATTCGCTGTGGTTCGTTGATTCTTTTGTGGGATCATAACAATCTGATCCCCTGATTGAGGGATAGTTCTCACGAAACTACCGCTTCCAGATGGATATTCTCTGTGGATGCAAACGATCGGGGTCTCGTGACGAGTATCGATGGAGATCGCCTGCTACAGTCCGATCTATCCAGATGCATCATCCCTCCCCCGATGGCCGGCGTGACACACATTTCACCCGATCCTGTGAATCAAGTGATTTACTTGGGAGAATCAACAGTTGCCTTAACGGCGGTCGGTTCCCTCATAACCTTTCGTGAGGACGCAGCGCCCAAGATCTTCACTCTTCCTGAGCAGTATCGAACAACTTTGATTCATTTGACGGCTTTGAGCGAGACGAAAATTTCTGCTATTCACTGCTCCGATGGCACCCACCACCTAATGATAATCGATCTACTCGGTGAAGTGGTGGACGGAGCAATGGAGCTCACAGAGACCCCAGAATGTGTTCGCGCTGCAGGGAGATGCCTGTGGGTGAAATACGAGAACAAACTCGTCCAGTACTCCTCTGAGCTTCGGATCCTCGACTCATATCCTACTTGCATCGGGAAACTCGAGCAGCTGTTGTATTGTCGAGAAAATCTTCATGTTGGCTTCAACGCGTCAGAGAGGAAAGTTTACTCCGCAGAGCTCGAGTTGTGCAGCGATGCATCGTCCGTGGTACTGCACGGCGATTCTTTCCTATTGGTGACGACGCTGGACAATACGCTTCGCAGCTTCCCGATGTTCAGCGAACATAGCGCTTGCTGTGATACTCGCCAGCTCGAGATAGGGAGTCTCTTGGTTACTTCGGTTCCCACAGACGGCAGGGTGATTCTCCAGATGCCGCGAGGGAACCTTGAAACTATCTACCCTCGCCCTCTGTTGCTGCGAGATATCCATGAGCAGCTCTCCCGGAGGAACTTCGCTGAAGCGTTCCGGCTGATGAAAGTCAATCGCATGAATCTGAATCTTTTCTACGATGACGATCCGGACTCGTTTGCTGACAGAGTTGACTCGATTGTGGAGCAAATTAACAACAGTGCCGATCTCAACTTGTTGATAATGGACCTGAAAGAAGAAGACGTAACTCGAACGATGTACAAAAGCTATTATTCGTTGCTAGAAAGACCAAAAGTTCTCGCAGTCAAAGATATAGGTCGGATATGCGACATCATACGCGAGGTGTGTCTTTCGAAAGACTTATTGAGCGGTCACCTGAGCGTGGTGTGCTGTTACGCGAAGAAGAACACAATCGAAGCTCTGGAGGAGGCTTTGCGATGGATAAGTCGCGAAGAAAGTCGCTTCGACGAATCGTTGAAGTACCTCTTGCTCCTAGTTGATGTGAAGCATTTGATGGACGTTGCTCTCGGGCTGTATGATTTCAAGCTATTCCTCAAAGTGGCTCAGTTCTCCCAGGTCGATCCGAAAGAGTACCTTTCTCTCCTGAAGGAAATGAAGTCTTACGAGAATGAAGATTATCGTGAATATAAAATCGACCTCTACCTCAAGCGCTATGAGAGAGCCCTGAGAAATATTGCGAAATGTCCACAGCACTTCGCCGAGTGCTTGGATCTTGTCATCAAGGAGAGATTGTTCACGAAAACAAGAAATCTATTTCCCCGGGACTCGGCGGAGGCGCGAGCTCTGATATCGGCTCACGCTGAGTATTTGTTCCTCAAGAAATACTACAAGGACGCTGCGATACTGTTCGTCCGGGCTCGTGAGTATCAACGCGCTTCCCAATGCTTCGAAAGAGCGTCTTGTACCATGCTATGCTTGGAAGCCACTCGGTTGGCTGGCCTGTCGTTGGAACCAGTCGTGAAGCGGTTGCTCACAACGCTGGTTTCCGAGAACAAACACGGCGAAGCCGGCTGGTTGATGAGGGAATTCAAGTATCCCGCTGAGGAGATCTGCTCGACATTCATCCAGGGCGGTTGCTGGGAACAGGCTTATTGCAGTTTGCACACAGTGTGCGATGAACGACGGGAATACCAGAGACGACAACTTGACGAAACACTGCTCTCGCACAATGCAATCTTCGAGGAGAGAACCTCCGACATATCCAACAGGCTGCAGAACCATGTCACGCGGTTGCAAGAAGTCCGCGAGTCGAAGTCTGCTAGAGAAACTGATTGCATGAATTTCTACGACGACTCGGATTTCCCCATGTCAGAAGCTGGGAGCATGCTAAGCGGAGCTTCCGGAGGACGATCCAAGCGGAGTTCTGCGAAGAGTGGGAGCATAACTACCCTCCAAACAAACAAGCAGATCAGGAAAGCCAAGAAACCTCGTTACACTTTGAAGCAGGGTTCGCCCTATGAAGACCTTGCCATCGTACAGGAATGTTTCCATCTCATCGAGCAAATCAAGCCCCTCGCCGAGGAAGTCGTTCCACTCCTCCATGGTGAGTTTTGTTACGGTTACGGCTACTGTCCGTTGATACGACCGAGGATCACTCTGCAAGTTGTTGGTGACATGTCTCGATTTACCTTCCAGCCTCTCAACTGCTAGGCTTGACCGAAGCAACTGCGGGTCTACAAAACATGTTCTCAGAGCTGCTTCACAAGGTTCGCGATTCATTCCTCGTATCGGTCTGGCCTGACACTCCAGAAGGAGAGCCGCCGGTGATTTCTGATGCAGAACTCCGAGCCCGTCCGAGTTTCCCGGAAGATTTGCCCGCCTCGCTCCTCTTCTCGACTCGGTGGTGAATCTTTGGTACGTTCGCTGGAGCTCTATTGTATATTCGTTGTCGAATTTCCGGAAGTTGTTTCGCGGTGAAGTTTCGTCCGTATGCAGGGAACTCGTTAAATAAATGATTATCCGTCCCGCACATAGCTCTCCTCTTTCTGATGAACAAATTCCTTTCCAAGCATCCCTCGTCTTCTCTGTGCGTGTTCGAGTCGTGGAACTTGTACGGGGGCTTCTTTCAGAACTTTCCTCATGCTTGAGCGCGTTCATGGGAACTGGAGGTGAACTCTGACGCTAAGGCCTCATCTTTATGGAGACGCCAATCTACATCACATCAGTTCACTCGATGAGGACCGCGCTATGGAGAGGAAGGAAAGGGAGAATAGTCGCTCTCGATGTTGTAGAGCGTACACTTCGTACTTAGGGCTGAGTCACACGTGTTCCGCTGACCGGTTCCGGAGCTCACTGAACCAGTGTGAGAAGCGTGGATGACAGCAGCAGGGTTTCCCTTCCGGCCAACGGGTCACTCAATTCAGAACTTCTGAACAAACTGTTTGTATTCCCGTTCTCACAGCCGGAGCATCGTAACGGCGGAGACGGCCTGGGAAAGCTGTTTTCTCTTGTTTCTTTCCAAATATATCCGGAAATACTCGATTCCACTCGAGTCCTCGGGGGCGCGAAAGCCCTGCCGTTTTCTGTCAATTATGTTGAAGCATGAGGCACTGAGCCTCAACATATCAACGGAGCGGGTTTCGTCGGAACTTTGATAGCCAGCAGCAATGCTCGTTTGACAAACGAGACAGCCATCATGAGAATGATCATTGCTCGCGTCATCTTGGAAACCATCATTCAACGTAATGCTCCATCATTAAGGGAACGAAACCTGAGCTGCATTCGGTCGGATAGATAAGATGACGTAATTTTTGTTTTGGAAGAACGCACCTCCGATATTCTGGCTGGGTCCATTTGAGCGCTCTGTGGAGATTCGATGGTAGGGGGAAAGCGTCAGGTATTATTCAACTCTGGGTATCCTTGAACTTCGCTAGACTCGAGAATCTGATGCGACATCGATATGAAGAAATGTAAATAACACATTGGGCGATCAATAAATAACCAGGACCTTGACCACTTATGAGTCCATGCACTTTCTCCTAGATCCTTCCGCGTGAACAGTCAATGTATCAGTCGTATCTTTCCAGTCGGTATCACTCATATTCAGAGGCGATTTTCCCCACCCGAAATCGGACCATAGGATCGACCATGAGTGTCAAGTGGGCTCTCACAGGGCGGCCCGCTTCTCGTCGGACGAGCCTGAACAGAAAAGGAACGCAAAATAGTCCTCAGGTGAAGCGTCCGCTGGCATACCAGGGGTTGTTGCCCGCATAATTTTATGCGCTCCCGGGCGTGATTCTCGCTGCATCGATTCCGAGACTAGCTGGATGTGGCCAGAGGAGAATATTCTTCATTGATGCTACCGAAAGGCTTGAGCATGATAGACGAGTAAGCCAGTGATGTTGGAGGAAACATCGCCATCGCTCGAGTGCCTCCGACGTCTGGACTTTATGGGAGGAGAGCACAAATAACAACTTGAGAGACTTTCGATCAGAAACCCCTCCACACGGAATCTCTGCACGGTAGTCGTGCATATATGGAATCATGCTGGTCACGGGAAAGCTGATGCTCAGCTCCGAGCTCTTGGGTCAAGTTCGAAAAGCGTGAGGAGTTCTGATTAGGGAATCTGATATAATTGAAGCCGCCGCCTCGTCGCGTGCTGCTCGCAGCTTTCTGATCCGATATGTCGAGAATTTATGACGTCATCCTAAATAAGGGATAGAAAACTCAGCAAGAGGGAGCAGCATAGAGCAAAAAGATCGAGAACGAATGCTCGCTGCATTGCGTTATTCGGAACTCAGCGCCCCTTTCGATTCCGACTCAGAATCCGTAGCTCAACATTTCTCAGTTTCCCCGAGAGGGAAATTCAGAGACGTCTTCCTCGTATAACGATTAGGCCTAATAGCTCCAATGGCAGCTCTGATTTTCCTCAAGCGGAGCCCTGAGCCCCTTGCGCTGTTCGATCCTCACCGTGACAGGATCATTGGAGCTTGAGTGCTTTCTGCGACAATTTTCAAGTCTTCAAAAATGTCTCCAAACCAAGACAGTATTCTAGCCTGCATGAGTATCAGGAACAGTAGGCGAAGATCTCAACAATAGGCCATACCCAGATACGTCCACATCATCAACTCCTCTACCGTGGAAACGATTTCAAGGCCCTTCACTTGGAGCCGAGTGTATTCTCGCGCGTCACTTCTGAGCATTGGATCGATTGGGGATCCGATGTTACACACCAGGCTTTGCAAATAACCGCATTTCTAAATAACCGCGGTTACGGTTTAACCGCAATAGCGGTTAAATTAAGACCGAAAACCGCGGTTATATGGAAGAATGCTTTCTGGAAGATTTCCAGGAAGCTTCTCCTCTTTTATCAGAAAGATGGTTTCATTATTAAGGAAACAACGAGATCTCAAAACACATCTCATGAACTCTCCCTTGGTACAACTCGACTTTGATCAGATGGGGCCGGGAACATTGGTTGAACGTTTCAAGTCACGGAATCTTTGACAAATTGTCCTGATGCAAAAGAGATCATCTTGTATTGTGCAGCCCCCCTCCGATAAATGTAGTCAGCAATTTCGGGTTCAACTCCTGACGATCCGCTGAGGAAGTGTTGCGAGCTCCGATATGTGGAATCGGCGCCGATTTCTGCAAGGTTTCACGAGCAAGGAGTGCACAAAGTCATGCTTCCTTGTTGGGATGAGATGACTCACGTAAATTCCACGTCCTGAATCTCGAGTTTTTCTTATCAGGAATCCTCGAGGTCGTTGGGTTCAAATCACTGCTCCCGTCTTCGATATCACCGTTGTGGTCTTTGAAAAGGGCCTATGTTCCCCGTTCCGACAATTCTTTCATCGATGCCTTCCAACGGGGATGCAACCCGCACAATGGCTACTTCCACTGTGCTCTGTTCCCTGATCCTACCAGATACGCAAAGCCCTGGAAGATTGAGTCTTCCGCCTCCAATGCTTGCTCATGGGGACATGGGAAGGCTGTTCCTGATGTGTGATATGTCCAGGTATAATTGCTGGCCAGGTCCGGCTTTCGGAAGCGTGTATGAACTTCGTTCAACCGGAGTCATCACAGAAGATGTCACAGTTCCAGAAGGAGTTTATTTCTCTTCAATCCCCAGCACCTAGTTCCAGATTCCCAGCCAGAGTACGCTCATCAGACACGACGCTTTCTCGAAAAATCATACGTTTCGGAAAATTGCGGTTCAATGCGGTTACAACCGCGATTCGCTCGCGGTTACTAACCGCGGTTGAATAACCGTTGCAAAGCCTATTACACACCTCCTTCTCGCGGCTTCTCAGGGCGATTTTATCTCAAGGGGACGGATGGGGTTGATTCTATCCCAATCACTAATTCGTTAGGTGCTGGTCCTCGGCTGGTCCTGTTGTGCTCGAGCTCGTGACCTGTGCGCGCATCGAAGAATCTCATGGAAGTCCTCACCGCTGGAGATTGAAAAAATCTCCGAAATATTCCCCGGAGCCTGAGATGGCGCGAGGAAGAAACGGGAAGATTCTATCAATCCTACGACGACACGGTTACCCGACGTAGAGGAACCGGTTCCCGAATTCCGCCGGAAAGGCTTCCTCGCGGACCGAAGCTCGCCGACATCGTCCGCTGTGGTGATTTCCACTCGCTTCTGACCAGACGAAGGGAGAATCCCTGTGTGGAATGATCCGCGTGAATTCGCGGAATCGGGCTCGCGTCCCCGTCCAATGCAAACATCCTTTCGGGCCTCGTTTTAAATTTTCGCTAGGAGCGCTCTCAGCTCCCCGTCTTCTGCTGGAGTCGATATTTACCAAATGTGACACAACGCCGTGGAGCCCGCGTATAAATAAAACGCTAACCCTTCGATATATGCCACTCCTTCTCGAAACGTCAAACATCATGGGTCGCTTGGTAAGTTCTGCAAACGTCCCGCCGAGGAAGAATTGCTGTGCCCCAATCAGATGTCGTGTGATCGTGTGGGGCGAGTGTCCCGAGCTCTTTAATTTCGAAAACCAAAGACCTGGATCTCTAAGAATCTTTCTCCGTTCGGCAGCTCCTGATTCTGGTTCACACTTCCTTCGCGATAGCAGCTCGCGGAGCAATGGCACCTTTCAACCTTTTGCCGCCCCCGGCCGCGGTTCCAGCCTTCGAGAAAAAACCTGAAGTTGCGGTCACGGATCCGATTGATACTGTCGCAGCCACCGAGAGCGACAAAGCGAGACTGGGAATAGGAGTTGACGCGAAGTTATTCTATGGCGGCGGTCCAGCCTATGGATTGAGTAAGCCTATCGGCTACGGACGCGGTTACGGAGGACTACTGGCTCTTGGTGGCTTTGGTTACGGGGGCTACGGTGGGGGATACGGTGGATATAGTGGCGGATTCGCTGGTGGAAATTACGGCAGCTACGGTTCTTTCAAACAAGCTCCAGCATACGGGAGCTACGGATATTTCGGACAAGGCGGATATGGCGGTGGTTTCGGAAGCCATGGGGTCGTCGGACAGGGAGCTGCGCTCTCCGGTTAACTTCGCTGAACTCTGTGAACCATGTACAAAATAATCTGTGATATGCCTTGACCTGGAATATTCCGCCACACTATTATGCAGGCTCTTTTGTGAATGAATAAATCTCAGAGTCAAACACTGGGAACCTTCTGATGAGAACCACCCAGGTGTTTTGTGAACTAGCGCCCTCGATCGAATGAACGAGGGCCACCTAACACTTTATTCTGGGTCCGGTACGCCGCCTCTCCCCTCCGCACTGCGGCGTCGAGCATCGAGTTCAGATCAATGCAAGCGCCCTACTGAGACAGTATTTCCATTCTGTTTCTCAGGCCTGAGACTCCTCGGCTTCTCCATCCACAGGACAACGAGTCCCCTTCAGGATATTATCATTTGTTTCCCTGAACCTTTCTCTCCGAGGCTTGGAGCGTTCTCTGGTCCGAGAAGTCCCCGATAATAGTCGGCGAGCTGGAGTGTCACGAGCAGGAATCAGAAGTCAACTCAAGAATCAGTCCGACTCGACAGTTGCTCCAGATCGGGTGCATCCTCGCATTCTACAGACGCCTGAGCTGTCAAACCCGTTCGCATAGCTCGTTGGAGCTTTTTCCTCATTTGAGCGATGTAGAACCTCATATTTATTGCCATCATCGAGGGTTTCCTCTCGCGGAACCACTCGAGACCCTGGCATTCCGGCTCGGAAAATTTGTCCAGAACACTTGCCTGCTCGCTGTCGACGCACGATTCTGTCAGCATCTACAGGAGTTTCCGAGGCGAATTGAGCTGTTTTGGATCAAATGCGATTCGGGAACTCAGGGTGTCATATCCGAAAGCTTCCAACTCTTGCTCCAAAGCTTGCTTGTGAGAATTCTGCAATGAGCGGTTGAGCAGCATTGGATTCGGGCCGACCCAATTTTTTCTGTGGCCGGGATTTTCTCGGGAAAGAACAGCACAAATTGTGACTTACATCGAGAGAAATTAATTAACCCAACAACCATCTTCCAAGAAGAGAATCAGAATATTTTGGTATACTGTGGCTATCCGAAACTCAAAAGAACTCAATAGCTGATGATTCTGATGAAGATTCGAAGTCGCAGCGAGATCGAAGGGAGGTGTTTGATCCACATTACGGGAAATCTCGGCTCTCAGGTTGCTTTCCATTCTGATGGGTGACGGTCGCTTTTTCTGTGTATCTACTTCATCCTGCTCGTTGTTCCCAGAAAATGACGTCCGAGATCGGGTTATCGCGATTCCTGATGAAACGAGCCGTTCACGAACAAGGGTACTAGAAGATCATAACATTCGAGATAATCTCAAGCCATGATCTCCAGCTCTGGACAGCTTTATTCGCATGGCTTCTCTACAGAACTCCCTCATTCGGACTATTTTGCAGGCACTAATAATCTACCGATGCGAATCATACTTGGTATCCATCCTTCACGAAAGCACGAGGAGTACTTACGATTGCTTTAATCGAGACTCATTATCGGTGGAGGGCGTGCAGCATCTTAGGTTTTTCCCTCGAAATGGGATCCCTCAAGAGGGCAGTCCAGTTCTATTTTCATTATTCTGACGCTTCTCAGCTACCGAAGGCTGCGGGACAGCCCCCTGCCGTTTTTTTCAGGAACCCGCCAACTGTCCCTCGTGGAGCTTCTGGCGGCGCGCCGGTTACCGAATATGACGCACGGCGTTCGGTGCCTGTGTATAAAACACGCTTGCTGAATCCAAAACGACATCATTCTCATCTCAGACAGCAACTCGATCCAATCAAGGCGATGGCTCGCATGGTGAGCGCACGAAAGTCGCTTTCAACCGCTTCTTCCCCAGCAACTCTGGACATTTCTCGCATTTAACTCGAACATTGAATTTTCTCCAGTTCAAGCTCGTCCTCTGCGCCGCTCTTATGTTGGCTGTCGCAGCCGCTCCGACTGAGGACGCAAAGACCGTCACGGAGACCACTGTCAGCCCAAAATCCTCAGAGAAGACGACGGAGTCAGTCGATGGCAAGATCTTCCCTGGAGTCGGGCTCGGATACGGACAAGGCCTCGGATACGGTCAAGGTCTAGGCTACGGTCAAGGTCTCGGCTACGGAGGTCTTGGTGGATTCGGCTACGGTGGTGGTGGCTTGGGATACGGCGGATACGGCGGTGGTTATGGCGGCGGCAACTACGGAAGCTACGGAACCTTCAGACAGTCTGGATCCTACGGAAACTACGGAGGATACGGTCAAGGAGGATATGGTGGCTATGGGGGTCTCGGATACGGCGGCTACGGCCAAGGCGTCGGACTTTACGGCTGAGCTCCGTCTCTCTAACGACAGAATTCGTCGAATCTGTGATACTTTTCCATCTCAATGAAGCTGCGCCTGTGCGGTTTTCTGAATAAATTTCATGAGCTTTCCGAGGAACCGCAACTCTGTGTGGTCTGTTCGGTCACAAAACTCGATTGTGTCGCATAAAACTGCTTATTCCAGACAACCTCGACCAAACACATGCTTCGGACGAATTTGATAGGAGCCTCTTCTACGTGTGTCGGATCACAAAGGCATACTCAGATCGTCAGTCGTTCTCTGACAGTCGCTAATCAACAGCAAGTTTCCCATTCATCCTCATTATTGATACTTGATCAAACGACAAACGGTATCGCGGCGCCCAGAGACACAATTCATTCTGGGCTGGCTCACAATTCCGCCGGGTCTTCAGAATTCTCCCTCGGCTGCAGCGAGAAAGCGGAGTGGTCGGTCCCGGACTTCAAGCACCTCAAGATCGCTTCGTTCAGCCAGTCCCACCGTATATCTGGCGTGGTCCTTCCTCCTACGCTGAGGTGATCTTCCAGGAAGGCCGAACACTACCGTAGCCATGGCATGCACAGGGTGGCTGTCCGATTCCCGTGCAAGCTTTGTAGAGACCCTCACAGACTAGCGTCGAACCCGGGCAACTCCGTTCAAGTCCTCCATGCATCACCTGCGACAACCGCATCTATTCCACTAAGTTCCAACCAGGAGTCATGCTTGCTGCGGTCCTTCTGGGATTAGTCTGATAGTTCCATAGTCAGCGTCGTTGCTTGTGTGCGCCACAAGTACCTCAGCGTCGCTGAAATTGTGGAAATATCTCAAGGGCGTGAGAACAATATTCGACGGGGAATGCATTGGGATACCTCTACGCGTGATTCGGCCAGCCATGATTGAGCCAGAGACCTTTCAAACAACGATATCGATCGCCGTGGAACGCGTGGGCCACATTCAGGTCATCAGCGAATTCTTCGAGGCGCCAACCCCTCGGCGGCGCCGCCCGGCAAACGTAGCCAGGTTCGAATCCAACTATCACAGCATTCAGAGTTCGGAGTTACGCCACAGCCAAGTTTCAACGAAGCATGCGATACCTTCCACATCGATAGAATCATGGATTCGAGTTGGGTGGTTTTGTGAATGCTTCCGGGTATGATGTATTTTCCCAGGATTCAACCGTTCGGCTTTGTGATGTTTGTGGGAAGGAAGTCATGGCTGACGGGAGTTCCCTGACATCACAACATACCAACGGTGCTCGCCCTGGATCTCCTACGTCATCGTTCAGAACGAGCTTGAAATCGTTGAAACTCCGGAAACGGCTGGAAGCAGTTGAGGCAACTGAGCATTCCCAAAGAGCATTCTTCATCTTGCATCGCTCGCGTCCAGCTTTGCGATCAGTTCCAGACTGTTCTTTCTGCCGGCCCTCCTGTTTTCGGTTTTGCGTCAAACTCCGGTTTGTGCGGTCGGCTTCACAGAGGAAATCTTCCTCCCAACAGAAGAACTTGAATCATGATCACATCCCAGTGAAGGTTCGCCCGACACACGCCAGCTCCTGAGATCAATGACGCGAAGATTGCGACAGAAATGCGTTGGCAGAGTAGGAACTCGCTGCGCCGCAGATCACGCGAGGCAGTTCGTGTCACGCGCGTCCCTAATGAATGTCAAAGATCTATATGTCGTTCGAATGGGGGATCTTCGGTTCCCAGGGCATGACAAGAGCCCGACTTGACTCCCTGGAACCTCTTCTACGCCAAACCGTCTGATTCGCTGGGATTTCGCCTTGGCAACTTTCCGTACACTGAGAACCATGAGCCTGGGAGCAGGGAATTCTCGTCGTGCAGCTATCGATTCTGACCGTCCGTCATCTTGCCCAGCTTGGAGTCGTGACTCTTTCGGAACTTCTGAAGTCAGAGCTGGAAAGGGTTGCAGACGCTGGAGATTTCAAGGTAGTGGGGACTGTGCTCTTCAATGCTTTGACTCTTCGTAGAGGTATGACGCGGCATCCTAGTCGTATTTAAATGTGGTAGCGCTGCTTTATTTTTCCCAAATGAACACAACACTATATATATAAGCCGAGATTGGATCAGACGGTTATATGTAATGTACGTGAAAACCGAAGAAAACCAGTACGCATGACATGGCCTAAATCTTCATAAGATCGGTGCGGAGGAGATCCTTGCAGAGTTGTTGCTGTTCAATACAGCATAAATAATCACTTCGAATTCCCGGTTGGAACAATTTCCGACGTCAGACGCATGCTCGGGTTCTTAACGCTGAGAAAGAGATGAATCACGTAACGCTGAGGCGAATCGTCCGTTTTCAAGCCACCACAATTTTCGTATTGTCGTCACAATAACTATCGCTAGTGCTAAACAGAAGAAAGCTTCACTAAATATATAGATTACGCAAGACGCGCTCAACCCTACAAATTGGATATTGCTCGCTTCCTCGAAATTATGTACACAATGATGGCATTGGTAGAGTCTCTCTTAGAGACGATCCTTCGTTCAAAAACTCATGCTCTAACCTACTTTTCCAATGAGTCGAGTAAAACTATCTAAAATGACCGATGTGGCTGGAATCAGTGGACAGAATCGAAGTGTCTGCAGCTTTGTAAAAATTGCGGAGTTGTTATAAAGAACTATGCTATTCAAATCATTTCCTCTCGTCGACGAATCCCAGCGTCTCGGAACACTCGTATTGCCGTGTGTACAACAGAAAGTCAACTGGTTCACCGGCGAATGGTTTCGGCTATGGGTCCCCACTGCCCTAGTATGGCATTGCTCTTTTTGGCCGAAGGGGTTCCGTTTTTCACTCCTATTTCGTTGAAAGTTTGATTGTTGAGACTTCAGATCCTGTTTTGCGGTTGAACTTTGATCCGTGGAAAAGTCGATTTGCGATATAAAACCAATAGCTGGTAATCCTCCATTATTCGGTCGATGAGCTCCTGCGGCATAGAAATAATAAGACTCTGAACTTGTGCGCCGAAAAGTTTGGAATTGATCGATGAACGCTCTCGGGCTGCTCGGCAAGTCAATACAAAAGCCACGAGGTACTCACATTCAGACGGAGTTGAAAGCAAGATCGTTGGGGCTGATAGGCGTATTGGCGCATTTCTGCTGCTTCTGCTCCCAGCTTTTCCGCGCACTTTTGTACCGCTCCATCTCATGGCACCATTCAGAATACATTTTCCGGTATTCTCCCTCGTTGGGAGCCGTGCAGGTCTGAGTATCGAGGGTGACGTTGTGAGCGCAAACAGGGCTTCCGTTAGGTAGAAGTGACTGTTCATATCGACCTGCGTCGCGCTGATTCGCCCCCATGATAACCTGCGATTGATTTCGGTTATGAGTGAACTGAACAACAATCTTGCCCGAGAGTTCGGTTCTCCGTCGAGATGAACGAGAGAGCATCGCCTAGTTGACCTAGGTGAGCAGAGATGGAATCGAAGCGGAAGCCTATAAAGTTCGTTGCCATTTAACATGGGAATGCTCACCAATCCTCCATCCCACGTGAGGAACTTCCGTGGTCCCATGGCTATTTCGACCCCATTGTGACGCCACTGGGGCGGCTGACCCTGGGGATGGCGCTGAGGATCGACACAAGTGGCCAGATGAAGGGTTTCACCCCAAAATGCCCGAATTTCACGTCGTTTTAGGGAGGCCGCGCAAACGGATGGCATAACGCCAGCAACGTCCTGAATGAATCCAGTCGAATACGGTCTGCACTCCTGTTGCTCAGGATCCCACCCGCAGTACGGGTCTCGTACGCACTGGTTGCACGTCTTGTGGCGCGTACGGCACATGACGAGATCGAGTTGGACAACACCTGGAACCGAACGAGAACCTCTTCTTCAAGGAGCCGTTCTCTCGCAAGGAGCGCTGCCGCAATCAGATCTCTTGATCGATAGCGTCCATGTCTGTTCTGTGAGATTTTCACCTGAGTCGGAAGCCACGAAGAGTGCGCGATGTTTCGTCGAAATTTCCATCGTGCGAATCGGTTCTGGAGCGGTCACGCGCATCACGTCAACCAGGTGGGAATACGGCTGCTGGGTTCCTGTGTTCCCCTGGACCAGCTTGAAAACGCGACCATCCCTAGATCCGGCGTAGTGGATTGTGTACTCGACGCCTTCGACCTCTTCGCGATGTACAGCGAGCGATGTGAAAACAACGTTCGCCCTGCAAGACGAGACATAACTCCCATTGAACGAATGTTCGTCCGAATTCGCTCCGTTTTCTCGCCGCGATTCCGCGCGATTTTGGAATCGTTCGAGTTTCCAGCTACCCACCTGTGATAGACCGGGCGGCCTCCTGAGTGACTGACAGCCGAGTCCATGAGCGAGTGGCCTCGAATGAAGTTCAGAACGGAGTCGGGCAGGGTCTGGGTGTCGTTGACACATGATCCTGGTCGGGGCTCTGGAACTTTGGATGAAAGCACGGGCAGCCATGCCGATGACGATGTTTCCTGTTCCTTGAACTTGCCGTTGAAAACCTCGTTGATTGAGTCCAAGGAGAACGCGCACACAGCCGACCCGTAGAGACCGTTCATCGGAGTCGTGAACACAGCGTAGAACATTCGATCATCCCCGGGTATTTTGTAGACGGATTGAATTTCGTTGAAGTAGAATGGATAGTCGCCCGGAATCGAGCAGTTGAGACGGGCTTTCAAGTAGGTCGCCCAATTTTTGTTCAGGATGTTCTTGCCTCCGGTGTCCCGTTTACAAATTCGAGCCACACGGGAGTAGACAGATTTGCCGCAATTGATGTACTCGACGGCGCTTTCACGGAAGAAGAAGTACACGTACTCTCCAATATCGAATGAGCCGACGAAATTTGGTCTATCGAGCCACTTGGAGTCGTATTTGATTGTTCGTTTGAAGTGATACTTCTTCTGGCGAGTGGTTTGCTCAAAGAGATCGGTGCGGAAGATGACGGTGTCAGCTTTCGTGAACTCTGCGACCGTTCCAGAGTAGAGTCCTGGGAGATCGCCCGGGTTGCCCTTCTCGACCCACACCGCAGTAGAGTTGTCATCAGGATCGAATGGACATTTTGCTACGCCGCTGCCGATCCCTGGGATTGTGTCGTGAATGTGCGATAAGTTTGCCTGAAAGTTCAGGTTGGTGGCTATCAAGAAGAGGCTGTGAGGTGTTTCCGCAGAACGGAAGGCTCGTTTGGAGAAGTCATTCGAGGAAGATCGCTACGCGCTATGCTTTTTGCCCGCTCAACATTCCGATTTCTCACTAGGCAACTCACATGGACGACCCAATCTTTCGGATTTTGAGCGTTGGTTCCGCAGACGTAGAGACGATCTCGTCCCATCGGCTGAATCACTTTGATATGGTTCCGGCATTCGTACTGCTCACTTTTGCCTTTTGACACGCAGCTTTGCACGTTGTGGGGATTCAGGGCCAGAGAATCCATGTCACATCTGAGACACATCAAACCCGAGGATACTGTTAGTTCGACTCTGAATGTTCCAATTGCGCCCGGCGGCGATCTTCGGCCTCGAACGATGACTACAACTTGTACTAGATTCAATCCCGACCGAGCTCCCGACTCGGCAGCATCCAGAATCTGAACTGACCTCGTGCGATTGATATCCTTTGTCGGTAGCTTGAAGATCCGATCCATGGAGCCGACGTACAGCGCATCGTGCCGCTGGTCCAGGTGGAACGTCCTGTAGTGCAGCTTCCCACAGGAGAACAGGCGAACGTGAGCCTTGGAGACAAGACTTGAAGCCTCACTCAACGCCACCAGGGCACTCAGCAACAGTATAGCCTGCATGATTCCGATGTGAGAGCAACGCTCCCAGGGGGACTGGAATAAATCAATATTCAGAACGCTTTTTCCACCACCGGCGTTGTCGGGAGTTTCCGAGCTATCCCGACCGGGACCTCTATTCCCGCATCCACGGTGACCGTGTCATTAACCCGTTCAACACCTCGGACACCGCATTTTCTGATCAAATTCATCGCGAAAGCGTCACCGAACAACATAAAGTCACGATTCGTGGGATGAAACATGCTTTCCAATAAGGTCTCCAATCAACTCGGCTCATGACGGATCACTCGTGGGTTGCGCATATTCAGCAGCATACGAACACTGAGAGCCAGGTAGCCGATTCGTGAGAGCACCGATGTCAACTCCTGTCGGAGTTTCATCGATATATTCCGTACGGGAAACTGCATTCGAGCTTTCAACGACCGCCCGGACCGCACGACATGTTGGGGCTCGGTCTCGGATTCAGCTCATGGAACGTTGATCGTAGCTCACCTTTCAGCTCGTCTTCACAGTAGACGGATGCCTCAAATGATCATTTCGGTTGCACTTCCGAAGTGAGGGTGCTGATTTCCGTGGAGTTGCAACAACCAGCTTCTGTGGCTTTAGTTATATTCCGCGAACTCGAAAGAAGGGAGCTTCAGTCCCTCACAGAATACCAGACTCAGCTTTCGGAACTGAAGCTTCAGTACAGTAGACAATCGCACACAAACATGGCCCCGCTCTCTCACTTCGGAACGACGGGATGGATAGTGCCGACGTCTTCACCTAGTGGTTCGCGGATTCATCATGCTCCGAAACGCCCAAGCAGCCAGAATCACGGTCTAGCTCCATCCGACTACTTCTGAACGTCGTTCGCACGATTATTTCGTTTCGCGTATCCCGAATGATACTCGCATGACCGGAGTCATTGTATGAAACTTCAATTCGAAACACCGATCTATGTGGTGACCAGGCGAATCATGTGTCCCATCTGTCCCCAGGAGACCCTCATCACAAGCCGGTCTTTGTTGCCACAGAGATATTCCCGAGAAGGGAACCTTTGGACTGTCAAGCTCAGGGGTGGAGGGGAGACGCGACTATGCTGCGAGCGCACCGGTGCAGAGGGATACACGATGGAAATTTCGCCCGGCTCTAGGATCCACCGGTTTCGAATACCTGATCGATAAACTTACGGCGTGCGATCGCGCTCGCGACGTGCATGCCACACTGTATACGTTTGGGTGCTCGTGGCATAGATTACTCGCCATACTCAGGGGTTTGATCGGGAAGAGGGCAGCCTGGGGTGGAACTTGAAAATTTCGGACAATGCCGCTCCCTCCAGCGGAGACCGAACCCGAGAACGTCAACCTTTCGAGACGCGAGGGAGAATGACCTGAGTTGATCGACATGCGCCTGTCGAATATTGCAATGCGGTGAACTATCGGCACGATCACTCTCGGACATCGAATCCCTGCTTGAGAATGGTCTAGCGACGAGACGGGGCCGATGACATCGGCGCCACTCCGCCTACCTCTACAGCGCCACCGGTTATACTCATACTCCATGGACTCGTGAATCTGGGAGTGCAGTGTATTGAATTCTGGGAAAGCATTCCTTCTGCTCGCGACCCAGTGGACTGATTAAAGTGTTGACTCCTCCCGAATGATCAATCAAGTAAGAACCAGCGTCTTTGCAATACTGTCTCATCGATTCGGTTGTCCTAGCATGTATTGATTCGATCGGGAAACTGCCGCAATCGCTGTTGAATCACTATTGAGGGATTATCTCCGCTCAGAACGGAAAAGCAGAAAAGCACTAGAAACTCAGCAGACACTCTCGGCTGGATTGAGCTATTTTCGACAAAAATGGTCAACTTCACGCGACCGAGAACTCGCATGGGGGACTGACCCGCGGTAGACCAATCAGTTGAGAGCCATCGGTTCAAAAACTTCACATTTCTGTGGAGCCAACCAGGAACTTCCCCGGAACGGCGATGAGATCGCAATGGACTGTTGTATGGGATTCGTTCCCATCAGGGGGCAGACTTTCTTCTTCAATTTTTCCGCGGAAGCCGCGTGTTCTTCGAGGCTTGCCTGAAGCCTCGAAACAATCCCGTGAACGTTCCTGTCTGGCTGTGAAGAGGACGATGCAAATCCTCGCGATCTGCATTTCCATTCTGCAGCCTGAACTTTTCCGAATTCCTAAATTGGAGAGCCGCGTCGTTGATCCCTTTTTCTATTGTGAGCAAGAAGACCAGTGCGCCCTGGAAGTTCTCATGCAAATCGGAACGAGCGCTGAGATCGTGTCAATCCTTTATTCCTGCGATAGCCGGAAAGATGTATCCCTTTTTGAGATTCGATGAATTCAACTTGTTGTGGCTACTTCGAACATCGTTGGCACTCGGTTGGAGCGGACTTGGTGGTAGACCCGACTGAGTCCGAGGGACTTTCCGGGTTATTCTAATGTCTGAATTTCAAAAATTTTAAGGGAGTGGACTGAGAGTTCGGCCCCAAGTTCTATCATCAAACCATTCATCGCCAGCATCGCTCTGTACCAAATTGTGAGGCATACTGTGACCTTCGCGATTGCAGCAAAAGGACAGTTCAGTCGGCCTTGTTCCTGGACGGAGAAGGTAAAATTGTTCGGTGCTCGTCGGCAAGACCTGTCAAAATCGTTGAAGATTTTTTTCCCAAGAGTTGAAAGACCGATCGGTGAATCTCAGCCGTGAGGTATTGGAAGGCTCCTTGAAAGAAACGGACCCCAGACGAAGAGGACAGATATCGCTTCGTTGAGGATAATAACTGGGGTTGCTTGGCAATGGCCCCGAGAGCGAGAAGTATTGCGTTCGATCCCAGAGAGTTACGATATTCCTCCTTGTGGTTCAGTGGTGGTTTCTTCGGACGACTATCAACCGTCCGATGAGGGCTCTGGGAGCATAGCATCCACATCCGCACACTCGGAACGTGGGCGCCCTTGTACATGCACCTGATATGCGACAGAAAGAATCGCTGGTTGATCGTATACGACGCCGATCCATTTCAATACACTAGACTGCGGAAGAATCTGAATGAAGTTTTCGTTAGTCTCAGGCGTGCTGAAGCTGGGATGTACTCTTCCTCGTGTCTAGTGTCATAGTTTTGAAAATCCCACTCTTAGTCTGGGACTCGGAGGCTTCGAAATAAGCCGTTCGTACTCCAGAATCCCTCGGAGCAGGAGATCTCCGCTGCTCTGGGCAACGCCATCTGGCACAAATTGACTTCATCGAAGAAAATTCTCTCATTCTCGCTTGCAGCACCTGCGTCAATGCTGATAGGTCCTCAAAAACTCATTTCGGAGTGTGCACCACAGCAAGCTCAGGCTACCTACAACAGAGCAACTATAGATTCACCGCGAATCATTCCGGATCCGCGCGGAGAATTTACCGAGGCCTCTATCGCAAAGGTTTTCAACGTAATAAGTGAAGCGAATTACTGCACATCTCTTCGTTGAAACTGGTGGTAATCCAGAACAACGTCTCCCCTCCCCCTTCAACCTCTTCCGTCCCACCAGAGTCTCATGACGACTATTCGTGAATCATAGTGACCCAAAAAGACGGTGGTTATGATGTCGAGTTCGGGGTGCGCTCGTCGCGGAATGCATCAGTTTCCTGTGAGCAGACCATAAGGTCTCCTTCATGCCTTGAAACACGGCTCAGCGAACTCTCTCGAGACAAAAAGCTGAGACTCCAAGGTCTCACGATCCGAATCATCGCGGAAAACCACTTCCGAGAAGCTGTCCTTGAATGTACGCCATTCGTTTGCTTTCAGAGCGCGAACGAATCTGAGTTCAATCCCGTTATTGGTCCAAGGCAAACGGCGCCCAGGCACGCCACGCTGTGAGCCATCTCTCGATTCGAGTCATGAATCTCATCACGGAATCGGTATCGATGGATCGCGTCGATCTGCTCACCGTTCACCGTCCTCAACAAGAGCGCCCCCTTCGAAAATCCTCCGATCCCCGTAGCCACGTGTCAGCTCTCGATCATCGTCGACGCTCACTGAGCACGAGCTCGGAAATGTTTCAACTACTCGGCCCCGGCTCGGATAGACGGCACAAGATGAAGCTCGCGGAAAACTGAACCGAACTCAGAGGTGTTCGAATTCGGTCGCGTCAAAAGCGATATTCGACGTTTGGCGTGAATCTTGTCAGAACAGAACAACTGTCAGGCCGAGAAAGCTGCGGCGACGAGCTCTCGAGACCCCGGAGGCATTGGAGGCTGTCGAGTCGCTTTCTACTTCGCTCGCATTCGGTTTCCTGCAGCTAGCTCAGACTCGGCTCGGAGGGTCGGCGCACTCGGTCGCTCACGGACCCGCTTCCGACGGAGGGAAAATGAACAAAGTGTTTCCTTTTTCAGTCGGCCGTCCGCCCTCAGCTAGCTGAGCGAGCAGGCCAAGCCATCCGAGTGAAATTCGCTCGCCGATCTCGGCTCAATTTTTAATTTCATTTTAGCCCCAAAGTCCCTCAGGCTTTGAAGCGCTATCCCATTATTTTGTTCTCTTCCGCCGATGTCTTCCTCCCTCGCGGGTGCTTGTGACTGCCGCTCTTGTCTACTTTTGAGTCGCTCAAAAACTGTTGAGCAGTAGATCGTTCATCGGTGTTTTCCGACTCCAAGCCTCGGCTGTCTTGTCAGATTGCCCGCTCGACTGTATGATTAATCGCTGTTCGTTCGTGTAACCGGTTGAGCCTCTTCAGGGAAGAGAGAACTTCAGTCGAATGGAGACCGATTCTTCCGTCCAGCGACGAGTCCGGCACTTCGTAGCACAGAGCCGGAGATCTGCGATCGAGGATCATTATCAAACTCAGGTTAACTACATGAGTCGCCACGGCAGCGACGACAGCGGTGACCGAGCAGGCTTCATCAAAAGCACGGCAACATTTTTTCAGCTTCCCGGAACAGCCAGCTGCCACGAGTTAGCCGGTGTCAGCTGGTGGAAGACAGTGGGGAGACGCGGAACGCTCAACTGGATGTTCGAAACGAAAATGAAGAGGGAACATGAACAGCTCTAGGATCAAACACCCCCAGGATCGAAATACTTCGAGGTGCGACCGGTCGCCGAGATCTACGACATCGCTTGTCGCAACACCTCCGCCATATTGGGGAGTCCGTAGTCACGATGCGAGCGGATTCCAGGTTCCGGGCAGCAGCGAGAACACCCTGATTGATTGAGACGCGAAGAGGCAGCCCTCTCTCCATCGAAAGGGAGAAAATGTTCGCTGCTCGGGATTCACGTCGCGATCCCCCGGCAGCCCCCGATGAGCCTGTCGCGGGTGATTTGAGGGTCGCATCGGGATCGGATCCTAATATATTTTGTGCGTGACGTTGTTTAGTGCTGCGTCCGTGTTAGAATTATCACAAATCATCGTTAGCCGAGCGGTGGGAGAGGGGGGGGGGGGGCTTGTTCGTCTGGTACTCGGTCGCCTCGCGTCTGGGAGGACGAGAAGGAAGAACAGGGGAAGACAGACAACGTTTTCCGACGCTTGTCTGACACAAAAGACTTTTGGCTGCCTCCCAAACTGCTCTCAACGAAAAGGATCAACGACACTGGCTGCCAACTCTGAAGGATTTTAGTGCCAGACGACCGAAAATAACATCAACAACGCCACCAACAGCGTTGTCGCTCGCAGACTGTTCCCAAAAACCAGATATGAATACGCCGGCTTCCACGGAAGAGAGATGAATGTGTTCCAGTACCCCGGGCGATCTCGACGTCACAACAAAAGACGCTGGACAGAGCCGGCGAGGCCTTGGATTACGGCGGGGATCACTCATGGGAGATGCAAAGATATTTCGGAAAGCGCGTTCTACCAGCGATGGAATCCGCGGGGAACGACGTGTAAGATTTGCTCACGTGGCACAATGTTAAATCAGTATCGGAGAAGGCGAATGGGAGTAAAAGTCGGGATCTTTTTTGTTTTCCGGCTGAACCTCTCAGCCAGCCCTCAGGAGTGTCCCGGGATCACCTTTCGGTATTGCTTCAGTAACACTCCCTATCGCCTCGCAAATCCCATTGCGGGCGGTGGGCTTGGGTCTTAAGATGGTTCAGATTCAGTTCTGATATAAATTAAATCCTCTAAAAGTTGGGATCTGGCTGATTCCAACACCTCCTGAATTCACAGGTTTCCCCTCCGAAAATAGGTGTATGGATGCTCGTGACCAACCCCGAGACCGTGCGGGAATCCTCCTCGCATGGGAAAAAGCGTAACCAGGGTCCATATCTGAGCCACATTTAAAATTCAATCGCTCCCGGAAAGAGAATATCGCCCGTCGCTCGCGGCTCTTCGGAGACTCCTCAACAGCTCCGGGACGGATTCCCGTCCAAGCTCGCGTTTCTGTTGGAGTCAAATTCGAAGGAATCCCGTGTACCGGTGCTCAGACACGGAAACCTCCCACGAATGCTACGGCCTCGACATACTTTTCACGGGGGCTTTTCTGCCTCAAATCTCCAAAGAAAAGCTGTGAGATCGAGAGCTGCCTACCCCAAAGATGTTGAAACGAGACAGAACTCATCCTCTCATCTGATTTCCATGCTCCGACACTGAGTGTCCAGCGTGGGAGCATAAGCGTCGCAGGGCGCAGGCTGGGGAGAGGGTGCTGCACAGGACGATGATCGTGAACCTTTGGATCTGTGTAGGGAAACAATCATCAGCTGTGGATCGGAAACACAGTCAGCAGAACAGATCCCGTCCGGATATTTTGCACCGTTGAATACGATTCCCCATCGACGACAGCTGGGACAAAAAGGCCTTCCCGGAAGCCCTTGTGTGGGCAGAGACACTCGTCAATGCCGCAGAGTAGAGGTCATTATTGTGTGGAGACAGGGCAGAATTCGCTCTGCTGCTTTCTGTATCCCGGATGCTTCCGGATTTAACTCTAGTTTTCCACCACTGTCTTCTATCCCCAGCAACAAAATCTGTGTCGAAGCAGAGGGGACTCGCTGGATGTGCTTTAAGGATCTGCGAACCGCTCCATTCGTTACGCCACATCATCATCTCGGAGATTCGTTCCCCGAGGACGGTGTTCGGTGAAGCTTCGTTGAGGTTTGTTCGCTCAGCGATTGAAGGTATCGTTTGTGAACGGCTGACCGAACAAATGATACTGGATAGATGGGTTGCCTCTTGCTCCGGATGGATGTATGAGGTAGATGGATAAACGAAAGGCGGCTCGATCGAATGGAGCCCGAACGAGGCTGTCGATTGATCAGCGGCAGCGGGAACAGAGCCCCAAGCTGAGCCTGGAAGCGAAAAGAACAACAAAACGGAAGAGCTCCAAAGCCGCTTATACCAGTCCTCCTTTCGACCATAGATAGACCCGAGACGTCGCTCTGCTTCCTACTTTCTCACTTCGGGCTTTCGTTTTAAGCTGCCTATTGTTTACACGGAAGGCTGCGAGCGTCGAAGGTTGCCTCAGAGGGCTCGGTCCGACTAGGAGAGCGTTCTTCCGAAATGGGGACAGGCGGCGACGGAAAAAGTCGGAAAACCGAGATTCACTCTTCGGTTCGCTGGCTCACGTCAGGCCAAACAAAAAACAAGAGCGAATGTTAATGAGCAAGGAAACCTTGTGCTCATAACGAGTCGTTTGTGTTCGTCAAGGCCGCTCCGGCGCCATGAATGACTTGAATTTGCACGAAGAGAGTTTGTTCTCGTTTTCTTTCCTCTTTTTCCCTCGATTTTTTTCCCGTTTTTCCCATCTCAGTGGAGCCGGATCGCTGTCGGGAAGAACTCGTGCTGCTCTATTATGAATGGTCCATCCCGAAGCCGACGATCTAAACTTTGACCGGTGAAGATGACAGAGCATGATCAAAACTCGACCGAATGCGCTGCACCTAGGCCTGATATCTCGACGGAGACGACTCTGACTTTGTGGGGCATTGAAAACTTCGCTAGATTCGGAGTAAAACGGAAAGTGAGAGAAACAGTTTGATAGATAAGCATAAAAACTTCGCTGGCAAAATCCAGCAGAGGACCCCCGGGGACGGAACGGAGCAGCAGTAGTAGGAGGAGGAATAGTGGGATTCCGGTGGTGGTAGGACGATGGAGACGACTTACTGCCTAAATTAGCTCAATTTTTGGACTGGGTCGTATCTCTTCCGAGTGGGAAAACCGACGACGTGGTGGGACGCCCGGGGAGATCGTTGGATTTTTGAGGCAGCGGGCCCTGCGTTCTCTCTTTGTCTAAGACTATGCGTAACCGGTCGAAAAGCTTGGGATCTTCAGCGGAACTCAGAGCTCTTCAACGGTCTCCATAAACAATTGTGCCCTCACATTTTACTGTCCCGCGGGACTACTAGGAGATCACTTTTCCAAGCTGGAGCCAGGGGATGTCTGGAGAATCAGATTGAAAGCAAGCGGAAAAACGCAGTGCACTCGAAAGACCTCCAAGCCCGTTCTCAAACATTCTGGAGGGAAAATGGTGGTATGACTCGAGGAGGAGACGCAGCGAGAGAACCAATGGGGGAGAGTCCAGGATATTCGAATCAATATTGGCGAAGCTAAGAAGTGATTCCAAGAGAGCGGGAGAAGGAAAGCGAGACTCCATTAGTTGTTATTGCACTCCTGGCGGAAGCCTTTGATCACTAGAATGATGTAGAGACGACCGTAGCATGGCGGGAGGAGCAGTCAGCTTCACAGAGACTGTTCCGATTCTGTTCCCATCGTCTTCGAATTCCCGCATCGGAAGCTCTTTGAACTTTCTTGTAACGTCAACTCGGACTTCCAGCTCGACTTTTTGAATATCAGAACTGCTGACGCGAGCACTTCATGGTGAGCTACAGGTTACGCCAAAAGTCTATTCAGAGAAGAGAAAGTTTTATAGAACTCTCTCGTCAGGGAAGGAATCAGAGAGGATCCGGAATCATGAGAGGGGTCAGTCTGAGTTAGAGCTCGCTTTTTAGGGAATGATCTATGCGGCTATTTCCACCGACACGAGTCCGAGGTCAACGTTTGTCTCAGATAAAAATGGATTTTCGCTCTCTTCCTCGTCTTCGCCCCGTGACGAGAAGTCACATCAGCTCGCCGACGAGGCCAATGAGCGGCTCAAACTAAAAGATCGATCGAGGACTTGCAGGAATGGATCGCTAGTGGGATATGTTCGCATAATTTTTGTGTCACAGCGAGCGAGATTATTTCCAACGGTGGGATCCGGGAGACAGATGCTCCGGCTTCACCCACCCCAATCGATTAAAGGAAGGCGGATATAAGAACTCGGAGATAAAAAAGGAGAAAGTGGAGAAACGGGAAAGATCCTCGAGCTACCGGGGTGCTAACACGTCTCCCGAAGCGACGAAGGGGATTTTAAGGTAAACTCCTCGACCGGCACGGATTTGCATTTTGACAAATGATCGGATATCGATCCATGCATCTCCAATGCGAGAGTCGCTGAAAGGAAAATATCCGCGGGGCCAAAACGATCTCACGCCTGGAGAAACTTCGGATAAGATAGGAGAAGCTCCCCTTGAGTGCACTCTTGACGAGAAGCTCAGCTGCGTCCACTTCGTGCACCATGTGCCGTGAATTTCCTTGCCTCGTTTAATTGTTTGGAAACCACCAGAGGTGGCGCTGCGTCGAACAAAGTCTTTCTAAGATCTGCGGCTGAAGAACATTCTGTCCAGCCAACGAGGGGCTGGTTGGTCAGCACACTCCCCACCTTCCGCGAAGATTCGCCTTGGGCTTCCTCGTGCGGGAGCTCAAAACCTAAGCGCGGGGCTCGATCCCTGCGGATGACGTTTCTATTTCGAGAACGCTTTTCCAACTCTTCTGGCGTTTGCCTCTATTACTCCGGAGGCCGACTGGACTCCGGAACCCAGCTCAGGCTCCGCAAGCTAGGGGTGCCTTTTGCGGTGGGCCGAAAGAGGGGTCGATGTGATTCCGCACAGCTACAAACGTGCAAGGAGATTCAAAGTAATTTTCCCCTCCAGCTCCGCATTCCAGACTTCCGAGCTCCGAATCTCGAAAGAGAAACCGTACAGAGGTTACGTTCTGACTCACTTCGCGACCCCGGAACGGATCACGTGACTTTTGAGACCCTTCGACGCGAAAAAGGTCCCAGAATAATTTCTCAAAACGAAGGTCAGAAACCCGCAATATTCACCCAAGAAGAATATCCCACTATAGTCTGAGGGGGAATATTTTTCTCCAGCTTCCCGAGTGAACGTTGAGCGTCATGCTCGAAGAGCCGTTTTCATTTCCTTGAACAGATGACAGTTGTTCGCTCGAGCAGGAGCACGCCCTCGTTTGATTCCATTCCATCAACGGAAACTTCTCCTCCGGAGTTTCGTCTCATGGATTATTGTTCGGCTGTGGAAACGAAACCGAGCACCGGAGATAAATGAGGCGTTCAATGGAGACCCTTCGCCTGTCATGAATGGGATGGTCATAGATCATCCTCTCTGGGAGAATTTGACCGTTTGCTGTCTCGAGTTTCATCAGCTCGTGGCCTCACTCGTCATGGTCCCAGAGAGGCGCGGGGATGGAGTTCGTGGATTTCTCGAACGTTCTCCCGCTTAGAAGGGGGAGGAGCGGAAGGGCTCCTCGGTCCGTTCAGTGCGCAAAACTTGGTTTTTTGTTGACAAGTTGGAATGAAGCAGAATTGTGCTCGTGCGCCAGTCGGAAATCAACATCCAGGAGCTAGGTCAGATTGCCCAAGAGTGGGAGTGCGTTGGATACGTTCGTCAGCTTCATTCGAGTATCGCACCGAGGAAGATATTAGCTCATATTGCTTAGAGGCATAGGATGTATGTACCGAGCCACTGTATTACGGTCGTACCGTGATACTCGGTCGTATCTCCTTCGCTATCTGACTGAGAGTCGGCCGGTATAGATTTTTCATTCAATCTCCTCTAGGTGACCTTTATTGATGACCATCTGTTGCCCGTCGCCCGTGATATATATCGACTCTTCGGAAAACGGTTAAGACAACCCACGCTCGAGTAACAGCCAAACTTATCTTCATTTGCCTGGCGGTGTACAAAGTAGACAAAACTCTTAAACTGCCAAACGACAGTTTTATTATCATTCAGATATATGGTCACTCGCTGCTTCTTCATCTCTCCCTTTACGAAGACGGGCCCCCGCTCGGCGTCGCTCAAACCCGGATTCCGGGTCACGGGATGGAGGAGTAGGCCTGCGAACGACTCCGTATCAATGACCATCACTTCTGACTTAGCAGAACCTCTTGTTGTGTATTGCATCGAAGTTTTCAGATTGAGTGTCGGGAAGGTCTGGCTGAGAGCGGTGTCTCGGTGATCCTATTCGTAAAGTCGGCGTGCGCACATGATCTGGGAAATATCGTATTCCGAGCCATCCGGAATTCCGGAATAAAAGTTTTCCGAAACCAAACACGGGCCATCCTTCACTGTGCTCGGCCGATTTCAACTTCGAAACCCGCAATATCGGCGGTCGAGATTCCGCCAATGTTTCGAGACTTGAGACGTGGGCTCATCTTTCATCTATTCAGGATTCACTGTCCTTTCGGAGAAAGAGATACCGTTCTCCAACTGGTGGCGCATCAGCTTGCTCGCGAAATTCAGGATTCAGTTGGTGGCGAAAACACGCTCAGCCATCACTCAGATCGAGACGAGCGATGTTGAGCCGCAGAGTGCGGTGTAATTTGCGAAGTCCAGGCATAGGAGTTTGCGAGCGCGAAGAGAGTGGAGCTCTCCGCCCCGCACCCGCCTCCCGCAGAAATCTTTTCTCTACCCATCCACGGACAGCATCATCGAAGGGGGAGAACGCGTTTCGCATTAAAATATCGTCGAGCCTCGTAATTACGATGTAAATGCGGCTTCATCCTTCTCTTCCTCACGGTGCCGCTCGTCGCACTGCCTGAGGTAGTGCTTGTTCTGCTGTTGTTGCTTCTATTACGTTGGAGTCTTGACGACCACGGGCGAACTCCGCTCGGAACTTTGCGGCCGGGCGATATTAGCTTCAGAGAGGCAGAGGCTTCCGCGCCTCAACTTGTAGCCTGTGTGCTCACGAAGCCAGCCCACAACAGGAGCGACGATGTGGTGGAATAACGGCCCTTGCGGGAACTCCGCGACCTCGGCCGAACCAAAGGAAACTCGAGTGCCTTGAACCGATCGAAGGGGTGCCGAAGGAAGGTGAGCATCTGGATCGCGGCTGCAGTGACCCGAAGGGAGGGAATGCCTTGACTGCTTCATCGGATTCCGCTTCACGGGATCCTTTGCTGCATTGATCTCCTGGTTACCAGATCCTCCTCTCCATCAGATGCAATCACACACCAGCTCAACGTCCGTTGCCTGCCAGGTCCACTAATAAGCAATGAGTCGATAGGCATTGGATGTCGATCAAACGACGGCACGGCACGGTAAGTCCCTGCACCTTGGCGTTTCCCCATCTTGACCTCGTTCCTCCGCTTGAATCGAGGATCCGTCCATCCAGTCGGGAGTGAGTCTGACCGTTCCAGGGTTGGACGACGCCCTTTCTCGCGACCGACTCGGTTCCACCCTGGCTATAGATCCCTCACCGGTTTACCCGGTTCTTCTCAAACGGAATCCGAGGGCCTTTTGAGCACTCCCAGATGACTTCGAGACGTGTCGATCTGCTGAATCACGATCATGCCGAGAAAGGAGTGTGTGCCAATCTGGGGCCGAAAGTCGATGCAGCTGTTAACGCTGAACCGTTTCCCAAGGCATTGGTTGCGAGAAGGTTTTCCTTCAGGGAGGTGGGTCGGCGGCAGCGATTGGCAAGCTGTGTCCGAACGTGGAAACATCGGTCGGTTCTTCGTCCCGTCCGCCTACTTGCCCGTCGGCCTCTGCCGGGCTCGCTGAAGTCAGCAGAACAGCCAAAGGAATGATTCGCTCCCGCCGAATGTGACGATAAATCGCCCGAAGCCTTCCCTTGGTGGCTCCCGACCAGGAGTTAATTTCAATTTGAAAGAGACTGACTAACTGAGTGGCTGGCCTGGTGCCTGGCTAGCCTGCTGGCTGGCTGTGTGCCAAGAGTCGACGGCAGTGACGACGACGACTATAGAATCCCCGAACATTGGGGAGAAGAGCATTAGTCGCACAGAATTGCTACGAGCCCCGTTACTCCGATAGGAGTTACGACGAGAGCTGATAAAAATCGCTTTTCGATACAAGCGTGCTGGCTCCTCCGCTTGTTCGCTCTCGCTACCGGACATTAACGTTCGGCGACAAGCATTTCATAAAGGATAATTGGATATTGTTTTATCCCCTTCATCGTTGTCACCCGCGTATCAATGTGGCGCGCGAATGCGTGGCAAAACTCGTGTCGTTCCCCCGATTCTACAGCTCATCATTTTTTTATTCGCTCCAGCTATCGTCGGTGTGGGTGATCCAGCCCAACGCTGTCGTATCACCCTGATCGTCACCTCGATCACCGCGACTTGAACACCCACTGACCATATCGCATCATTTGTCGCAACGAGCCTCAGTTATTCCAACCGTCCAGTGTTGCGTGCTCTCAATGCAAGTCCGCAACACTTCGTATCGGTCATGATCCATCAGAGTCGTGGAATTTCCCGCCAGACACATCATGTAGAAGGTTTCGGACTCTCCAAAGAAAGTCTTTCACGACCTTGCGGCGAGTTTTCCATCAGAGTTGAGAACGGACTCCATAAACCGTGGGAGAGGTTTGCTTGAGAGAAATACGGCCACAGCCAGACAGTTCGTCTCGCGTAGTGACGCACATCGTTTCTATGTATAGTTCTACAGAGAGCATTGAGTGAATACTTCCCAATGAAAATGTGAATGAATTGACTTCCATTGGCCCCATTCGAATTCTTTTCAATCGAGAAGAGTACGGTGAGCATAGGCAAACGGATCCAGCACCCCGGAGATTGGTTCCGCAAAGTTCACCTTCGATCGAAGATTCGGGGGACGGACCGGAGCAGACGAGCGGCGCGCCGCTCGAGTCGGTAAGGGACTGGATCCGGAGAATCTGCTTTGTTTTTAGAAGGAAGATAAATGGTTGATCCCCTTCGAGGAATGGCCCCCGCCAATCCTACCGCTCGGAAGGGACTCCTGTTGTGAGTGGATTCGCCGTTTGCCGAAACACAATCTGCTTGATTTGCTCTCACCATCATAAATTTTCCCCATATTGTCGACTTTCATTTCACGCCGTGGCAAGTTAGCTTAAATATTGTCTACTCCTACCAATGTTCGGTTCCTTCGCCGTCTCCCCCAGTTGCGCGCCCCCTTGCGATGATTCATCCGTATAGGCAACTGACTGGAATCGTCGCTTGTCCTGAGTTTCCATCAGCGATACTGTTCCCGCGCGTCTCTGTTCCGGAGCCTCTAGTCCCAGCTTGCAGAACAAAGGTGCCTCAGAAGGAGCGGAAAATCCTCAAACATCATCCTCTGGAAATCTCGAGCTCGACCGTGCGTCGTACATTATTCATAATTACCTCCTCGGCACGGATCTCAGCTCTGCGTGGGGAATCAGCAGCGGGAGAGCGGTTTGGGAGGGGGACTAGAGAGCCGATTCGTCGTTTATGGATTCGTTCGTCTCGACGATTCGGTCGTCTACGTGTGTAGTATCCCTCTTCTCGCTCTCTTCGGAAAATGGGGCAGTCAGCAGCGAACGACTATTTCATTTGGGAGACTGCCCGTTCCAAGGCGGGAAGTACTGGGGAGTAAATTGATACAAATTGCGTCTTCGCTGAGAGAACGAATCAGAGTGAAATAGTTCGTCCAAGCACAGGCGCCATGAGGTAACCGGCGACGATCTCGGCTGAGTTCGCTGACTGACTGACTAACTTTGCAGATTCTTCCTCGTCGTTATCTCATTCCTTCCCTCGCTGGTCCGAGGCGGCGTCACTCGCTCGTTTGCTAGCGTCGACGAACTAGGGAACAAACCAGCCAGCCAGACGAAGAACGGATGAACGTACGAATGAATGGCCCAGGGTCTATTCTCCGGGTAATCTCCACAAAAAAGTCCTGCTGTCTCATTTCGGCATTCGCATTAAAATCTCTCGTCGCAAGATCGTTCCTCGCTCTTCATCCCTCTCGTTCCTCGCTCTCCGCCCCTCTCGTTCTTCCCTTCCGTGGCGCTCGGTCGCCAGTTGCGTGGACCTCAAACGGACGCTGCGCGTTTCCCAACTCAGCCCGCTGAAGAACAAACGATTCCTCTCGCTGAAGCTGTGCCATCACGGTATCGGACCGAGTTTTGCTGGAATAGGTTCCGGCTTCCTCGAAAGACTCCGCCGTTCTCCGATGCATGGAGCTCAGGAACCAATTTTGAATATGGACCTGAGTTTTCTCGGTTCCGCTTTACACGGATGAGGTCTCAGGAACTAGGACCCTACCTGAGGAGTCTCTCCCAATTTCGTACGAATCTATAGCAGCAGAGTTTGCGCACCCTTGAACGGCACAATTGTATAGAGTACCGACTTTAAAGTCCACCTCCCCAATGAACAGGTGCAGTCATGTTCGGCTTTCCGAAGCATGGGTCATCGGATCACGAAGTCTACCCGAGCGCTCAGTCTGATGAATCCGAATCGCGCGCATGCCTTCCGTCTTGATGTCATGGTACCGTTCCTAGAGTTTCCTCGTCCATCATCCAAAATATTCGATGTTGTATCTTCCCTTCAGAGCGACTCTTTCCCCCGGCATGGTCCCTCTCCCGTTCGGGAAGGACGAGCCACATCTTCCGAGTAGGCTCGCTCCAGCGCGCTCAGACTCCTGATATTCCCAGCGAAGGGAGTCCTTTGAATCCCTCCAGCCGCAGGAATATCAACATGTGCGTCGCATTGTGATGGGCCGGTGAAGTGAAACGGGACAAGTCCAGAACGGAAAACAGTTTACACGGGTATGCTGAGAAACTTATGTGTATAAGGAGGGAGCCGTGTGATATAGGAATTATACAGCAGTTGTGTGAGTTCTCGGGCACTGGACCAGCTATGTAACAATATGAGACTATCGTCTGTCATCTGGCCGTTGATCCTTGCAGCGGGACTCTTCCAAGGTAAGGTCCTGGATAGAACTCGCTCTAGCCGTCGAGCCGATACATCGAACTGAAACTGAAATAATTTTTGCTCACTGTAGACAAGAGATCGAACATTTCCTCTGCGAAAAATCCCGTCACCGTGATATTTCCGTCACATCGAGCAAGAGCAAGAGATTTCAGATGCGAGTCGGTACAACGGATTGCGATCGCTCTACGGGTCATAATCCTTGACTGCTGTCTGTCGAAATCTATCTCACTATCCCGAAATGGAGCCATTGGGTTCTGCAGGACGTGGAAGCGACGATTGAGCACAAGACGCAATGAAGGCGGAAACTTCTGTCGATGCATCCTTTGAGGTCCTCCTCATGATAGAGCTGCGCGCTCCATCCAGACAAACCCTTCCGCAGGACTTCAGACGTCGGAACGAACGTCCCAGGTTCATCCGTATACTGTGGAATTTTCGATTCTCAAGTGATGGATAGCGCTCTTGGGGAAACGCACTTCGGAACTATTTCATCTTACTCGCAGAAGATTCGAGTGAAAATGTGAACCAAATCATCGTATTGGTGCGTGAATCTATGCTGGTTCAACTCTGTTCTCGGATGAGTGAAACATCCGCGGGGAACGAGGAACGGAATCATGTTCGTCACTACGAATTCGCCGGTCCCGCGGGGTTCATTGAATTTAGGACCCACTATTCTTCACTTTTTTTGTTCTCTCCCGATATATGCTGCTCTTTTAGCTGCTGTCATTGAACTCAGGGTCGAGCGGGCTACAGCGCGCCTCTCTTTGGATCCTGGCAGCTGTCCACGATCCTCGGGAGAGAACGAAGGTTATTACGAGTTGCGGGGAATTAGCTCGCATTTTCCCCATTTTCTGCCGGAATTCGCCATATTTCGCTCAAATCAAGCTCAATCCGGGGCCCCAAGCGCTTGCTTTGTGCAAAATTTCAGCCGCGTAGGAGAGGATGTTCGTTTGCTTGAACGTACCGACCGACCTGGCTGATTCTATGAAGGATAACAACAGTAATAAGGGTTCCTCATCCTCAACCGTCAGTATATGGAGTAGTCGTTCGTTCTCATTGAAGAGCTCACACTCCACGATTGTTTGGAACTCATGTTTGACCTGAGATGACTCGTATCTGTGAGCGCAGCGTGAAATCCAGTGACTGAATACTTGGCTATCCCGACGGCAGTTACGGAACTTGTCCGCACCTCAAGCACACGCAGCTTTGTTCAGAACATGGGAACTCCAGAAACGGATCGCTCTTTGCTCGCTAAACCACTTGAATGTCCTCCCTTTGACGAGCTCTGAGGCATCGAAGAGTCGACGTTTCACATAAGGCGAGCGCGTCAGTTATAGAGTGAGTGTATGAGGAAGAGTGAAGTTCAGATGTCACATATGCGTCCTCGCTATGCTCGCCTCGCTGCTCATCATCATCGGGCACACCGTGATTGAATTAAATCATTAGGAACTTTGAATTCTCCTTCTTAGCTCGAAACTTACGCTCGCTCAACTTTGTGTCGAACACAAAACAAACGTTTCGGCAAGAGACCGAAGTGTCGTGGCTCCTTTCAAAAAGTTCTCGAAGAAGGGGACTCGCTGAATCGCAGAGGGACGTCCCCGAAGATTCGCCGCCGCTCGGGGTAGAGGACCGATAAGGGCGCCAGCCAGGAGTCGAGTGTCTGACTATCTCAGAATTCAGAAGGCGCATCGTCCTTTCTCCGTTCATTTCGAGTTCCTGATTCGACTTTCCTCCGTTTCCTTCTTCAGATTTTCCTCTGTCTCTTTTCGAGGTGTCTGTTGGTCGGTGAGAGACAAACATCATCGACGCCAACAAAAAAGCCGACCACCCTTCCTCCAGAATGTGAACCTCCCCGCCCGCCTGACTGTCAGGCGGTTGGGCAGGATGGCAAACATCGCGAGACATTGAAGCTCGAGCGCGGGCGCGACGCATTGTCGCCACTTCGCTGTGTCCTTATCTGGAGGAGAGGAACAATTTTTCATCGTTGCTAGATGGCTGGAGGCGGACGAGTTGTGTTCGCTGGGGTAGAATAGATGAACACTTCGCGCCAAACTACAACCTCCGCCACTACGGAGCGTCGGCGTCGACGCCACTTCGCAGAAAAAGGACAACGAGAGCGAGAAGAAGAAAAGGAGCGGAGTGGAGTGCTTCCCTAACCGAGAACAATTTTTCATTCGGGAACGGGGACGCCAAAGCCGCGTCTATCCCCAAGCCACGAAAGGTCACAAGGAAAGAAATTCGCCTATTCATCCGAAATCGTTGCCGAATACTTTCGTAATCCTCTCATGCGTTGAAATTTTGTTTACTCTCCCGGAATGGAGTTCTGCTTCGGATCGATGGATGCTCTGGAATGAAGAGGAGAATGAATTTAGAAAGGTGCTATTACGCGCCATCGGGGTGGAAAGAATGGAGTTCAGGGAATCAGAAATTCACGCATTCGTCTTTATTCTCCTTGGGAGGGAACGCACGCGAGTGACGTGTGAAGAACGGATTCACTTGAGGATTCTCCCGGGCAATATTTCCAAAAACTACAGAGGCGGCGGTCGTTGTTTTTTCCCACTCGCGTTCTCCCGGTGTTTTGAATTATTCAAACCTACTCGCAAACAGCCATCCCGCTTGTGAGCTCGAGTGGAGGACTTTGCTCAGGTTATGTGTGAGGGAGATGATGTGAACGCTTCCTTGAATGTGGCTTCACTCGGATTCCTTAACGCTTTCGGACTCACATCAGCCCGCTGAGTAAACATCGAGTAAGAACACCTGTTTCACTCGTCATGGTCCCACTGAGAGCGAGCAAGGCTTTGGAGAGTGTTCCGGAGCTAAGATACGCGAGATGTTACGGAACAGTATCACTCGAGGAGGGATTCATGAGACTCCCCCAAATGAATCCGAGCGAGATTCCCTCGAGGAATAAATGGGAGCGAAGTACAATGTTTCACTCGGTGCGAGGTGTGTGTTTCGCGGCCGGGAGCGACTTGAACGGGGGTGCCCATAGGAATTATGTAACAAATATAAAATCCGATTCCGAATCAGATTTGAAAAAAAAAGAGCCGATCAGCTCAACCTCGATCTCAAGCCCCCGAGGCGAGAATCTTGACGAGCGCCCTCAAGGAAAACCGACTGCAAGCCATGAGGCCTGATGGAAGTCGGATGATCACGAACCAAATCGCACAGCGCGTACCCCTGAATTCAAACTACGAAGCTCGCCGATTCGTTTCCTGGTGCATTCGAAAGTCAGAATTTGCTGATTCGCGGTTGGCCATCAAAGCGACTCGTGCTGGTGGGTGCCGATATCGATGCACAGTTCGTGCTTTATTCGGAATTCCGTTGAGGCCAGAACCACGAGTCGAGCAAGTTGTCGCCAGGCAGGGCTGATTCTCCTTCCCCGCTCACGAGAATTTCTTGAGAAGTTCGAGCTCGCGTCATGAAAGTTCCCGAATTCAAGGGAACTCCGTCCAAGCGAGTCGTTCCTGATTTTCCCTCGGCGTTCGTTAGCGAGGAGTTCCAGGAGCATAAACACAAGAACGCGGCTAAACTCAACAGAAAACAACGTTATTTTTGTTTCTCTTGTTTTCCTTTCAGATGCGGCAAGCGCCCGAAGGCTTCATCTGCGCGGAGTCGAAGTCTATGGAGAGGCTTCAGAGCCGACCGTGTCCAGCAAGACCATGTCAGCTGTCCCCTCGAGCCACGGCTTCCGTCAGCCATTCGTATTGGACTGCGCCTACGACTTGATTGACGATGGCGGCAACTCTTCGAAACGGGACATCTTTCCCATAGTGAAGTGGTTTCGGAACGACGAGCCCACCCCGTTCTACCAGTGGGTGGCCCACACAAACTCACGAACCTTCCACCATTCCTATATCGGTGAGGGGCGACATTATTGGATCTGCTCCAAAAGTTGAAAGTTCTCTTGTCAAACATTCCGTGTGACAAGTTTCCTATGGGGACGGTCGTTTACTGACGAATCCATCCGGGAATGCGTCCATGAATCGATAACACAGAGTTCTCTGACATCGATTCGCAGATTTCCTGGACACCATCTACAAACACAGTGACATCCCGTATGAGATGTTCAGGGCAATTAGGATCACCCATCCTGTGAAAGAGCTTTCAGGGAACTTCAGCTGCGAAGTAATCGACGAATATGGGTACGGCGAAGACCTGTTCCAAGAGCTCGCGTCACACTCCTTGTACATTTACGGTGAGTGAGTCCCCGGCGAAAGTGAGCGACCGAGGAACTCGCCACTCACTCTCGAAACCATCAACCCTGCGGGCAGCGCGGATGGGATCGAAAGACTTCCATCTGTACCGATCTGTGTTCCTGAATTTCCTCTTTACAGACACTCCGTCCGATTTCGAACTCCGGCTGAACTTCAGCGAGAAGCAGTTGAGCTGTAATCTCTCGACTTCGGAGAGCGTTGCCTCGGTCAAAGTAAATATGTATCGGGTGGACTACGATCCGCTCGATGTCGAGGTCACTCGCGTTCACTTCAACGTTACAAGTTCCACGGCTCGTGCCGACGGCACGTCGAGGAGGCGGTCGATACAGGCTATGGTGGATCTGCAACCAGAAGATACCAAAGTCGAAGCGATCGGGGCCAGCAGAACATTCTTCTGCGACGTTACCTTCACGAGAGTTCGAGACTCTCGCGGCAACGAGAGCCTGGTCTTCCAAAGGAGCATTCGCGTCGTTCACGGTAAGCGGATTCTCGCTCGTTTTATCAGCCGACCATGGCGACAAGCGCAGATCCGTTCGAAGTTTACGGAACTGTTGCGGAAGGGTCTCAAGATTCAGAGGTTCCGGAGACTAGCAGAGCTGAGATCAGGGAGCCGCAAAGTGCGCACGTTGGGTCCAAGGACGATGTGGCGGTCTGCTAAGCAGGATTTATTTCCCTGATTTTAATGGTGATTCGGGTTATCCGTTTCAGAGGCTCCACTTTCCGCTGACTATGAAGACCCGGAACTGCTTCCTAAACCCGAGGCCTGGTCTCTGTCTTCGGCGCATCGGACGGCCACGAGCTCCGAGGAGCTATTCATGGGTATCCTTCTCTTGTACATTACTGTATTCTTGTAAAAACTATGAGATATGTATCGATATTGCTATGGGAAATATATGATCGAGTATATGAATCGTTTTGAAACTGCGTGAACTTTCTACATTCGCGAAGCACGTTCGGATAGCGCACGTGCTCTCGGACTGCTCGATCGTCGATTTATGGAACAGAGCAGCTTCGAATCGTACCGGTCAACTCAGGAGTCGTACAAGAATCTTGATTCGTACTCTGTTCCCATCGTCGCGACCCAGATTGCGCGAGCGAGGGAATGCGATCCGGTGAAATGTCGTTCCCCGACTCCGGGGACAATAAGACCACAGGGTTAATGAGCCACGTGATCGGTGAATCAGAAAGAGAGTGGGGTGACTCGCGCTCTGTCTCGAATGTGTCAGTTCGAATGTGTGTGCCCCGTGTATGCACAGCACGGTAGGAGGTGAAGGTGAGACAAGTGACTGAACTCGGTCCGAACAATAGCTTCTCCGGTGGGAGGGCAACGGCACGAACGGAACTTGGGCTGCACAGAAAGCAATTTTCACTCTTATCCAAACACACAGCGGCACCTCAAACACCCCACCAGCAGCAGCAATGCTACCTCCAACCCTTGACAGAGACTGTCTAGTGAAGCAGGGCGAGCTTTCCAACTGAGCAAACATGGTAAGTGCGGGGCTGGTAGACGAATTGAGGAGGAGAGAGCGCCTACTGCAGGAACGGATCCACAACTCTTCATGCATTTCCCCACGGCTCTCGAGGGGCCGAGCGTAGGTGAAGCCTTTTAGGCCTCTTAGGCCGCCTCCAGCGGGCGCGAACGTTAGTCACAGTGTGATAACTGAACGTACGAGGCGCGGATGAAATCCGCTGATCTGCGCCCATCATTAGGACTGCGCCGACGCGGTGAGCTTTCGCCACGGACAATACGTCCGACTTTGATGTGTCGGTTGGTCCGAGTCAGCCAGAAGCTGTCCACTGTGGTGAGCATGGAGGAGCGGTCATCGAGGACAATTTAAAGATATTAAATTGGGGTCGGGTAGATCTGGTGTTGACAAAGCTCTCGTATCCGATACGAAATCCGCTTCTCTCAACGCGGATTGCGGCCCCGTCCATTCTAATGAGATGAGATAGGAAATTCCGCTGAACATTTAGAGCTTCAATGCCCAGACGACCGCCGGTCGGCGGCCGTAGAATCTCAGACCTCCTCACCGATTTCAGACAGACGCAATCAGACAGAGACAATGGAGTTTGCTGGCCTTGGCGGCGGTTACGCACCAGTTTCGAATCGAGACCGAATCCGTCGATTCCGTTCATTGTTGTCCGGCGTTGAGGGGTGTTTCGGATTCAAAGTTTTCC
>JAQZDE010000042.1:0-125000 GCA_037576195.1 Phytoseiulus persimilis | reverse complement strand
ATTCTTTATTGGAATGTCAGAGCTCAATCGAACATGACTTGCTTTCTCGCAGCATTGTGCAGTTTCGTGTCGAGCTTGAAAATTTTCGCGCCACCCCTCATAGGAAACGTGGCCTTCAGCATGTGAGGATGCTCGCAGATGAAAACATACGGATCGGAAATTTCTCCTTGGGGGAAGTTCTCTCGATATTCTGACTGTGGGATACAATCAGTCACGTCGATACAGCCAAGGAGAACACCGGTGGGGAACTCCATCGAAGCTGGAACTTCTATCGGACTTATGTGCTTGTAAGCTCTGAGAACGCTCTCTTTCTCCTCGCGAGTAGGTTGTTTCGCGCCAGCATGGATCCAAAGTCGGCCTCGGTGAGGGTGGAACCAGTGACGACCTTCGTGCTTCTTGATGCCCGCAATCAAGAGACTAGCATAGGGTTGATGCATAGAAAGGCACCATCCTTGGGAAAGGGAAAAATCATTTAATCTTTCCGCAAGAGGTTATAATTAAAACCGAACCTCCGTGATCATGGCGAACTCAATAGCCTTCGAGGAAAAATTCCGGAGAGTCTCACCGTCATCAGAGATTTCCTTGAGATGGCTGTCCTGTATGCGCGAAAGCTGCATCTCATCGCCCTTCGCCGTGGTCGCGAAAACGAGTCCGGTGTCCACGTACTCGATATCTAACAGACTTTTCTTGCTGAGATACGAAGGAGAATCGTCGTAGGCGGTTTCAATCGCCTTCAAAGTCGTTGGGAGATACATTTCCGGCGGTTCCTCAATTTTCTCAGTGATCTGCAAGTATACGAATCTTCACTGCAGATTTCCTCTGGGTGTAGTCTGTTGGATTTCTGCTCCGAAGAGCTAAATCCAGGAAATACAGCGAATCGAAATAGCCTCTTCGGAGAGCGTCGAGTCACCTTCTGCCCTTCGAAATCGATATCGATCTTCGTGACTCGGTTGCGTCTGCTGTTTTCGCGTTTCTTCTCGATGTCTTGCAATGACTTTCGTTCCTTCTGAGTCAGCCATTTGTTCTCCGATGAGAAATAATCTCTATCGTCATCAATTATTTGGGTTCGTTTCGCGCAGGTCCGGTCGAATTCGATCAAACTGGAAGCGATTGGGCGATGGAATCAGGATATGTCCGAGAAAATGGGTGATTGTACTGAGAATCATCACTAACCGGTCTTTGTGTGCGATGGCTTTCGTCAATGCAGCGTCCTGCTCTTCTATTTTGTGTCGGAGCTGGTTTGCCTTTCGGGAATCTTTTGCGAGCATCTCCATTTCTCGCGGTGTTGCGACGAGCTCTCCGCATGTCAAGCAGGACCCCGATCCTTCTTGTTGACAGACTATTCGCCCGCACGATGTGCAGTTGTTAATCAACTGGTGCCTGAAACAAGGATGGTTTCGGAAATTAGACACCCAATGTCTCGATTCCGAAATTCACAGAAGCTTTAATCTTCTTCTGAAGCTGTTGACAAGGGAAACAGTCCGAATTTCCCTGACTCAATCCGAAAATGAATCAATCGTATCTAGCTCAGCAGCTTCCCTCCAAATATTTTTCGTATTCTCCGGTAAAGACTCCTGATACGCCGACAACATTGCATCCAGAGTAGACCCTGGCAAGTTTGAGAGAAAACTTACCTCGACGCAAGACAATTGCAGGAATGTCTCCCACTCAATAGGATTGTCTCTCGATCCTTCCCTTCATCTGAGTATATATTCACGAACTTTTTGCTCGTTTTTCTGTTGCGAACGCTGGCAAGTTCCTTGACAGGCCCGTCGTTCCTTGGGGCTCCTTTCTTCTTGATAACTCGAACCGTGGTGTCTCCATCGTCCATCTCCGTCGGAATCCTCGGAGTTCGTACGTAAGTCCACCGGAAGAGCGCCTAAATGGCCACGGGATTCGGCAGAGAAAAGTTGCAGCACAATAGCTTCACTCTGTTATATTGTCCGGTAACTTTTCCACACGTTCGAACTTCTCGCAACAGCTGATCATGCGGTGACTTCTGGCACTGAATGAACGCATTCGGCGAATCAGGAGCAAGACAGTTTCCAAAAATGTGACCTGAGAACTGGTCCATTAGCTCAGAGATGATATTTGGTCGCTGCCGAATGACGAACGCCTGTCGCATCCAAGGATTTCACGGAATCTTCCTCGAATCGAAGTCCATGGTCGATCTTGAAGATTTCTGAGATGCCTCCCCGGCAACATATGTTTGACTGCCTGGCGGGAAAAATCTCCTCTGCGTCATGTCGACCAATCCGGCGGTTATCCAAGGTGCATCAACTCAGACTCTGCTTGATTCGGGAAGTCCAAGTAGTCTACAACCACCACTGCGATACGATTCCTGTTTCCCACGGAATCAGCATGTCCACTTATGCCGGTTCGGGAGTCCAAAATCAAGGAGTCTCTCTATTCTCCCCGGGATATCGGTAGCATCGCGTTTTCGAGCTTGGCTGCGTCGACCGCACGATAGGAATCGGTGCTGAAGAATGCTGACCTTGGCTTGAAGCTCGCGTATTATTTGCCAAGCTCTGCTACCTCGTGCGGCACAGACATCCATCCTTTCTTCTGCAGAGTTCTTCACTTCTCTTAACCCTACCGAACTCCCTCGAGTTCGGAACCAACAACCGACACAAGATCTCTGACCATTTCGGCAGTTTCAAGGCACGAGAAATATGTGCCACGATAACATCTCCTGGGTTTTCCTTCCGGACATACATTCCGTCCTATTAGTGAGTTAAATGTGAATAAAGTGGAGTTGATATGTATTGAATATTCTGTTGGGCTCGAAGCTTCCATGGGATATCAGAGCACTTGTTGCCTCTGACGACCTCAACACGCCTTGATACTCATTGATACGCCTCCATCGGAGTCGCGGAATCACCGTTTCGGTAAGATATTAGCTCATCATTCGAGCGAGCTGGCCGATGAATCTACGGAGCTCAAAACCTTCATGTGACTGTGCGGATAGTATCGTCACACGAGAGTTTGCTCTGGTTTTGCTCCAGCCTAAGCAGCTTCGGAAGATCGATGGTCCTGATTTCGGCAGGATCTGTTAGCGTCCTGGTCTGTGCGGATCTTGTTTACGATCGTACTCTTTTGGGTGTCATTTTGCTTACAGAACACGGCTTGAACACGGCTGACATTGAACTCGAAACACGATTCCTCGGGAGTCCGGGTCCCCGCGAGGTTTGTTCATAATTCATTCCTGATTCCTGAATTGGCTTCACTCACAGCGGGAGGTCTGGCTGAAGCTCGGGGGAGAGACCTCTTCCTGGTGGGAATCGAAATTGCTCGCAACTTTGAACTGTTCGCGAATGAAAATGAGGACGAACGGGTTTTCTGAGCTCAGAAGGTTCCGCAAACAACTTACATAAGAACTCCGTGTTGAACTCCGCTACCACTCGAGGATGCCCCCTTTCCTCTGAAAAAACATCAATCCGTGCATGGGCCGCAGGCTTGTCGTCAGCGATAGCGGTACTGAAGTTTTCTGTGCACGCTCCCAGGGTACGCCAAAAACATCAGGGATTTTGGCCCCTGGTGAAAGGAATATCAAACCTCGGCGAGCTTCCTTGGAAGGTGGTTTACTCGCATGATTCGCCTTGACGCCATGATCCAGTTTGGAACGCAGGGAGCCCTTAGGCCGGAGGAGGGGGGGTTACGGAGGGATTATGCTCAACCGAGCTTTCCGATGCTAAAGCAGCTTCGTAAGGAGCTGCACACAATGGTAACGTCAAGATCCTTGAAATGGCGGAGATCAACTGATTCGGAGAGGTGACTTGCAGACCCCCAAAAACCAACCCTTCATCATTCTCCCTTCTGCAGCGGCGATCCACTCCAGTGACTCACGACGAGTCCGACGAGTCTCGCGAGTGAATTAGGCCAGGTTAGGAGTCGTGCCCTGGATGTCCAGCGCAGCCTTCTTCAGGCCTGAAGATGGAAGCGGATCCAGGTGAATCGTGTAACCCGGTGAACGATGTGGGAAACTCCCAAGTTATTTTCACTCGCAAGCGATGTTTTCCATTTACTGAATCTGGAGGCTGCCTTCCCTATTCCCACCAATCTATTCAGCTGGCGTCGCCACTGCCTGAACACATCGAACTCCCTGGCAGAACTGAAAATTTCAACGGAAGAGTCGCAAGAAGAGGTTTCGGAATCTGAGATCGTGAATTCCGGGTAGAGCTTCGCAAGAAATCCGCGACGCGGAAATCTTCCATGCCGAACCTTGTACGAAATCGAGAGCTGCAAACTCTCCGTTGATTTCAGTTGCATGACTTGTCTCGACATCGATTCTGCCCTGGTTTCTTACGCGCCATTGAAGCGCGGCATGTCCTCAACTCAGAGCGAAGGGATAGGTTGATTGATTCACTTAAGATCGCTAAGAATACAAATTCCCACTGATGATGACAGAGAAGTCATTACCTGTATGCGTAACTTTGCCTTGTCTTTGATGGAGAAATGTTTATTGCATAGCTTGGTTACTCTGTCGCCGCACTGGAAGTGCAAAATCACCGATTAGAAGGGATTTCCAGCGGCAGAACTCTCTTTCGACGCAGTTACCCTCCGGTTCGCAGGAACAATCCACATGAGCAGTTTCCCCGAGCAGAGCTTATGTCAGAATGTGCTAAGTAAATCGAGTCTTCTTTCCGGAACCTCAATCATGATCGCTGGCGGGCCTCGGGTGTCTGGCCGACAGACCGCATTAAGCTCTAGCCTCTGTTCGTTTCGTCGAGATAATATAGGAGTCGGCGAGGGGCAGATTCCCGCCGCGCATCGCTCGCAACCGCTGCTCATGGGACGACGGAATAACGTTTGTATCGTGGGACGGAACAACACTCCCATGCTCTAATAACCGATTCGCATCCATTGGAGCTCGGCGGTCGCGCTGACAGTCTCACTGCCTCAAACACCAGTGCTCACTTCGGAGTTCCAATATATTAGCCTCATCACAGAGCCCTGATCCCTTGCCTTACGGAAGCAGTAACTACCCACTCAAAACTTCAGCTTCCGCCGATACTTCGATTCCAAGGAAATGTTCCATGATGATAAATGTGGAGCATGCCGACCACTCCGCGAGTGCGCGGCAGTCGAGTGACGTTTGATGCAGTCAGCGGGTAACTCGGAAGCCACGCTTGTTTTTTTTCCTCCAACAGGACCCTCCAGGTCACTTTCCTGCGGGAGGGTCATTTCCTGGAGGTTTGAAGTCCCGCAGATAGAAATTTTGACAGGAACGGCTTGTCAGGAATCATGAAGTAACGAAGTTTCCGTGAAAACTCCAAGTTTGTTTACGAGAACTGATTTTTTGAAAAATTGTAATTTCCATCGTATTTCGAGGGGGCACCGTCGAATTTTGCGCGCAGTCACCTGATGCTGATTCTCGGGGGATCACCTCGCTCGTGAGAACATTTTTTTCATGAAACCTGTCAGGAAAATTTGGAGTTTCCGAGTTTCGCGCCGAAATTCAAATTGATCCGTTGCGCAGTCCGCCGATGAACGAATCCGCCAGGTCCATGTGTCATTTTTTTAAAGAGCTTCTCTTTCTTTCGTACCGGTAAACTCTGAGTTCGGGGTTTCGCGAGGTGCGATTCTGAGCATGAGTGTATCCGACTGCGATAACGACGAAACTACGTCCGAAATCGATTGAGAAGCAGACGGCTACGGTTTTGAGCGTTGGCCCCATGGGGAACTAGATCCCCGGGTCACTCGCGTTTGGCGGGCAAATACTGGATTTGCCTCATTTCCGCGGGCACCACGGTTGAACTGATTCTCGAATGCACCTTAAATCTCGAATTTCGCTCTCGGAACGGCTCTCTCGGAGATTTCCGGCGCGGAATGGCGTCTGCTCGAGCTTGGCATAGTTGATGGTGCTGCTACTATTGGCGGCTAGCGGATGGCAGGCTGCCTGGCTGGCGACTGGCTGCTTGTGTTGTCTGTGTGGTGGTGTGTGAGACTCGGAGCCTCAGCTAGCAGCAGCAAGCAAGCAGCAGCCTTGTCACGGCGGTGGCAGTAGCACCGCTCGCTATTTCGTCTCGGTGGAGGCTTATTCGCTGTGTGCAAGGCCCGTAGAAGTGTTGGCTGTTGTGAACAATTCTGTCACTGAGTGTTCTGTGAGCGTGTACGTTCGTAGTGAGCCAAGCAACGAATAGGACAGACTCTCTTCTGTTGTTTGATTCGGTGGTGCTGTTTGCGGGGCGGGTGGCAGCAGCAGTGGTAGCAGCACAATGTGTGTAATAAAGCGGCCAGCAGCCAGAGCCCTTAGGTGAACTTTGGATTGAAAAGTGGCTCGCTGCGGCCAGCCAACAGTGCAGCGGCAGAGCTGACGAACACGGTGTTGCCCAGTTGTGTGACGACGACATGTCCACCACCTCGGCGGTCCCACCACCTCCTCCAACAGCCGCCTCCGAGTTGGCGACGGCCGCGGCACGAGGCCCGTCGTCGTCGTCAGATGAGAACTCGGCGGGCTCAGGAACTGCACAATCAACACCGGTTCAGTCTCCGCATCATCAGCAACACATCCAACAACAGCAGCAACAACAACAGCCCCCTCCAAGCCCACTGCAGCAGCAGCAGCAGCAACAACAACAACAACAGCAGCAACAACAACTATCGATCCCCCAACATCAACAGCCACAACAAACAATGCACCACATTCCTCAGTCAAATGAAAAGGATGACAAACAGTCGCCCCCGTGTTCCAAAGACGATCCGCGACTAGTAGGATACCCACAAGAGATGGCTCTCGGAGGGCCTCCCCCGAATTATTACGTCGACCCCAAACGCTATCCCCGGGGTCCACCGCCTGGTCCCCCCAACGGTCGTTTCATGGGACCGACTCCGACGCTTAATCAACTTCTTCAGAGTCCTCAACGAGGACCTCCTGGATATGTTGGTCAAGAGTATCCGCCGGCTGGCCATCCGGCATGGCACGCCAGACCTCATTATCCCCATCAAGTTCAAGCGACGCAGTTCCGACCTCCGGTAAGTTTTCCATCACGTGTTTGACAGTGTTGTGATCGCCTTGGGTTCTGAGTCGGGACTCATGTCAACTTGGTGTTCGACAGCCACTCGTCGGGTGGCATCGTCGTTCAGTTCGGATAGGAGTTCATCCAGCGAGCGTGCTCCCAAAAGGTCAATGCATCGAAACCTGATTGAGCTACCCGTCGCCGGATTTGACGAGATTCAAACCTCGTGAGAACTTCTGGAGTGCAGGATTTTGACGGCCAAGTGTGCCAGGTGTTTGAAACGCTGGCGTACACAATCTAGCGGCCGGCCGTGCAGCACGGTCGTTGCGAGAGCAGTGCTGCTCTCGCAACGACTGTTTGAGTGCGGTGGGCAAACGCCGGCTCGTACTCACGGGCGCTCAACTTTTCGCCTCACGGTGTTTTGGCGATCTGTCGAATAATCTCCTGCGCTGAGGTGTCCTGTCCTCCGTACGGAAACGGCAACCCGGCTCAATTGCGCCGGCGTCGACTGTACGATTGTTTGCGCGAACCTACCGGCGTTGGAATGTCAAAATGGGACTATGAACGTTGATCGTGCGCATCGCCTCGCAATGGAGGTCGTTCGTGCGGGGCTCTCCTTCTGAGATTCGGCCGGGTCTCCTGAGTGAAGGGATTACTCTTCTTTCACCTCCAGATTCCAGAGAGCGTTGGTGAAGTCCGTTCCGGATCAGATTTAACCTGGATTTTCGAAATGTCCAAACAAACCAATTCGGCTACAGTTTGTTCTGTGGGCCAATAGTTAGACAGGCTCGAAGCGTTGGTTTGCGCCCTATCCTTCTTTTGAAAGACGAGTTTCTGTCCGGTGATGATTGCTCAATATGATTCCAATTTAAAAACCAGAACCGAATGACGAAGGAGATTTTCGACTTCGCTCTCTAATCATTCCGCGGTGAAACCATCTGTCTAATCAGACATCGAGTTCCCGGAGTTTTCCGAAGTCTCCTGAACGCGCGGGAATCTTCCAACCGGCTCCCTCAGAAACGTGATCCGATGACCTCACCCTCTCTCTCTCTCTCTCTCGGTATCAAATCGGGCATGGTGTTTTTCCATTGGGACTGAATTACAGCTTACCCGGTAAGGGGTGCACTCTTTGAGGTCTTTTGAAGGCTGGTCCCTATTACGTGTTGCCTCGAAGCTCCAGTTCATAGTACAGTTCCTGTAACTCGGTGACGGCCCGTATTGTTGGCATGAAGATCAATGTTTTGAGTGGCAGAATCTATTTCAGCGGAAAGATGCTGAGTTATCCGAGTTCAACGTTCACGCCGAGTCGTCTATCGATATCGGGATCCCGATTGCGATATGCTCCCCACCAGTCGGTTCAGAGTAGACCTGGTTTCACTCGTTGTACGGCGTCGTGCTGAGGGCTGAGAGGCAGTTTCGGTTTCGGACTCCATCCCATGATAGGAGCAGACTTGGATCAATTAATCGTGGCCAGCCAAGAATCCTGGAAGTATTTCTTCCATCCGAATTCTCCGACGCACTGTGCTCCGGCGGGGATCATGTTATGCGACTTCTCTCCACGAGCTCGATATCGCATATCATACTCCGATTGGATGTCTAAAAAATTATCCTACGTTGGAGAGCTATCTCGAACTCACGGGTTTCGAAGTCAAGATATGCTACATGCTCAAAATGCACAAAACGGCTCACAGTAAACAGTGACGGCTCAACTTGAAGGGCGTGCGATTGATTTTATTGAGCGGAGAGTAATCGCAGCTGAATGAAGCCTCACTCTACGTGAATGCCGTTGCTCGTGCTGGTGTTCGTAGCGAACCCCTTTGTCGTTGCTGACGCGAAATTTTCCTATGATTTCTCTCGGCTTTCGGGGAATGCGCCGAGGAGCACGTCTCTAGCAGGACAAAGTGCTCAGCAGTGTTTCCCCGATCGAGCTCCTCGTCAATCATTTGAGTTTCGGCTCGAACTCACGTAGATCTCGATGGTCAGGCTTATCACAACCCGCGCCAAGATGGACCTGTTCATTCAATCCAGCAGCTGAAAAAACTAGCTTCGACCTCAACCGAATTATCGCAGAACGTTCCCGGCTTTCGGCAGGCGGAAGACCCACTTTCCGTTAATTTCCGAGTCCTACTCAAACTACACTCCGTGAATCCCTTCACGTACTCTTCGATCTATCTATCCGCTTCTAACCGCTTGCTTGCTCACCCATCCCCAGGTTCAGGGCCAGCCGATGGAGGCTCCCCCCAGTCCTAAAAGACCTCCCTCAAACGGGCCCCCGGTCCCACCTCAAGGTCCCCCACCAGGGTCCCCTTATTCTCGCGGATATCCCCCTGTAGGTCCTAGGCCGCCCTATCATCTACCGCCTCAGTCGCCGGTCGGACCTTCTAGAGAAGGTCCACCTGCCAGTGCTCCAGGCAGCCGGCAGACACCTCCCACTAATCAAGTTCCGTACCCTCCCGCTTCACAAGTAAGTTTTCCATGCGAATGTTTCTTTTCTAGCTTCTTCGCACCTCTGTGCATGCCGATCCTATCCATCGTAGTGTCGATATCTCTCCTGAACTAGGGGGGATTGAGAAGACACGTTAGATCGCTATCGACTATGAAACTTGAGAGAACTCCAAAGGCTCGGACCCCCGAATCGGCGAACCGATCATCCCAGAACACGGATAGGTTTTCTCTTAAGAATCCCCTCAGTGATCCTGGAGCTCCGGAAATACTCGTAGAGCTGATCTAGGCTTGTCAGCACAATGCTTGACTCGCGATGAACAGACTTGAAACCCTCGCCGAGTTTCGTGGGTCGCCTTACTTGGACTAACGGGAACCAGACACTGTCCGGGATTTGTCGAAGTGAATCTCTTGGATTTGATTCGATTCCACCGGTTTCTCTCGCGATTATCGATCGAAACGGAAGAGTCTTTGTACACCAGGATGAACATGGTTGCAGATTAGGGGTGTCGATCGTTCACGTGACCGCGTAACTAGGAAGTCCTCGTGAACTTCTGTGTGAATACAGCATATACCCGGATCTCGGAACTGCTGGAGATCGCCACACACTGTCGCATCCACCAGCATCAGTTATGAGGACACTCGTCATTCTCCTGTGCGTGTGAACACGTGGTGGTGGTATTTCGCGCGTCTGTTTGTGTTCGTGTTCATTTGTGTGTTACCGTGTGTTCCAAGCCAGCGATGGAGGTGACCTATATCGTTGACTGTAGAACGGGTTTCCACGGAAGAGCAGCAGCTGCAGATGTTCGGAAAAACGCTTTTCCTGAAAACTTCGTGCTGCCTGCCCTCGAGTTCACAACGTCCCGGACGCGGACAATGAGCGAGCTTGTTGTACGATTCTCGAACGCGGGAATCTCCGATTCGTTACAACTACTGCCCTCCGTGAGCGCGAACGCTTCCACGCGGTGCACCGTGTCCGGCGTGGTTGTCAAGTGTCTTCTAGAGTGCATCCATCGACTTGGAGCGTTCGGACTGAATTAGAGAGGAACATCTCCCCGGCGTCATCGTAGACATCGTCGTTGTTCTACTTCGTTCCTACGATGGAGTGCGTTCGGTGTGTGCACTGAGAAAGGCAGGCTCACGTGTTCTGGTATCCCCCTTCGATTCCCCGTGTCCTGATGCCCGACGTCGAGCTCTCATGCCTGGGGTTCACCCCTTCTGCAGGAAGCCATGGACCAGGAGAGCTGTCTTCGATGCCTTTGAGATCCCGAGTAGCCGTCTCGATCGATGTGGGCTCGCCCCACATGAGGGGACAGACTCGTGACATCTTTATACATGGTGTCACTGAGAAAACACAGATGGAAACGCGTCCCTCTCACAGTAATGTTGAAAGTAGTAGTCTGAACCGTTTAACGAGACTACTACGTCGCGGGTCTGTCGCACCGCCGAGCTTGCCACCAAGGGGTCGGTGACCTGCACGGCGCATTCCTTGTACTCGGGATGATGGTATGCTCTGCCCCTCGGTTCCGCTCCCTTAGAGGGACTGACGGCCCCTGTCGTCGGCCCCCTCACGCCCTGTCGACCTTCCTCTCGTTTTCCCCCAGTTCACGTTGTTCAATGCCCTTCTCCTCGGTTGTTCTCCTTGGACTCGTGCGAGCTTTCCACTGCTTGCCTGCTTGGCCGCCCGACTGAGTGGCTGGCTGGTTAGGTGGCTAGCGAGTTAGTTGAATGGCGAGCCTGCCGGCCCGGCTGCCCGCCGTCCGGCCTTCATGACGACGATGGCGAGAGAGCCCAATTAAGGATTGATGACGTCGAGGGCTTCCCCCGAAGACTCTTCTATTCATGGGACTGAGCCGCTCACCTTCTTCACTATCCTTACTCGATTTCTCGTTCGCTCCCACGTCTCCCGCTGATTGTTTCGCAACCGCAAACAGCGCCCGTCTGGCAACCGAGTGCAACTGCCCTCTGAACCGCTGTCGAGACTCTTTTTCGCGTGGTTCGGATTGGTTCTAGAGTTACCCAGTGGAAACTTACGACGGCTCGAGCAGGGCTGTCGATGAGGCTGAAGGGGTCGTGCGTCCACGGCGGTCGGCTTGGAACGAGGACAGACCGTCCGAGAGCGAGGAGTCTGCGGTGACGAACAAAAAAATGGGGGAAGTCGTCGAGTGCGGGACGATAGACTGCGCAAAGAGAACGCTAGACAGAACAGATTTAATGGGACGCTGGCTGTTCGGTCGGGAAAAGGCCTGAAGAGAGGGCAGATTATGCAATAGCTTCCTTCTCTCAATGCAACCTCCCCCACCACCCCGTCTTGCCCGGCTTCAGACTCGGCCCGGTCTTTTCCCCCACGTGTTCCCGCTTCCGTTGTTGCCCTTCCCCTTTATTTCCTCGCCCCTTCCGATCCCTGCTTTCTTCCCTTGCTGGGTCCTAAGAGGTCAAGGTCACATCGCCAACCACCGACGAACACTTGGCAACCTGAACGATGGAGGAGCCGAATTTTTTCCCCTCCTTTCTCCGGTGGATCCGCGCGTGTGGAGTCTTGGCGCGGATCAAATGCGATCTCCCTGATGATGACGCCGTGATTCTTACGAAGATGATTCATGACAGCTAGTTGTCGGATAAATAGTCGCGCGTGTGCTGCTCTGAAAAGGCGGTTCCTCCCGAGATGAGCTGTGGCGCGCACGGTGTTGCGATTTGTGAGTGTTATACCGGTGTGTCTGTGTTACTGTCGGTCCGTCGATCTGTTCGTCGGCCCGTCCGCTTGTCCGTCCGTCCGTCGGTCTGTCTCTCTGTCGGTGTGTAACTGAATGGCCGTATCGATGGCCTTGACGAGGTCAAAGCATGGGCCGACGAACTTGAAACAAACGACAGACGATGCTGCAGACGTAGTCGATTAATCGTCATTCATTCACTCACTCAGTAACAGCGACGGCGGTGGCCGCAGTAGCCACGAGTGACGCGAACAGCTTTTTCTATGGACACGCCGATGGTAGTAGTCAGCCGACTAGACGGATGAACGGACGAACAGACAGAGACTGGTCACGACTGACATAATCCGAACGACAGCCTAAATATAGTGGCTAATCAATGTGCAGAATGTCTATCGGTGTTGTTGTTTTTGTTGTTGTTGCTGTTGATGTTGCCGCTATTTTAGCTTCCGTTGATGAAATATTTCTGCAGCCGTGATTTCCAGCCACGATGACCTCATGGCGAACTGACGTCCACGATTAGCTTGAGCATTCGCAACAAACACCGCAAGCGCACCGAAAACTCAGCGAGAGATTAGATCTCTCATCTGGCCTGGTGCAACAAGAAGGAGATCTCCAGAGTTCGAGCTACTCACGTTTGGAATGGAACTTTCCCCCAATCGTTGTTCGAGAAACAGCATGAATATACCGGGGAATTCGGCAAAATATTGAGGGCCACTTTTTTGGTGTGTTCTTGGAGGGGCCATGCAATTTCTTCAGAGTGGGCTGGCTGAATTATGTCCGCTGGGGCTTCTCGTCATCGGTGATGTCGTCCCATGTGATCTCGAGCAGCAATAATAATGACTATAGGTCATTTGAGGAACGAAATCGGGCAGAGAGAGAGGGAGAACACGAGTGCGGCGTCGCATGCACTCCTATTGTGGCATGTGGTCACCTGTTGTTAGCCGCTGACTTGATGGTTGGCCGAGACGAGCTATGCTCCTCGAAGATCCTCGATCTTCGAAGCGGCGGCAGTTGATGATCTATTAAAGCGCCGATCTGCTCGTTCGCGAATGAGTGAATGTAGACGATGACGCCTCACAACGCGGAACCGAGTTGGAGAAAAGGATGAGGAGCAGTGGAAAGCTCCGTTATCCTCCTCGTTGTCGTCATGTCGGCGGCTGCGGCATGTGTGGATGCTCACGGGACCAGAGGGATCGCGCGCAAGGTGCTCGAACGTCGGCCTCCACCACGAGGGCGATATAATTAGGGACGAGCGTGAGAAACAGAGACAGAGAGATTCGTTAAATCCGTGGCGGTCGTGAAAGAAGTATTTGATGGAAGAAAAATGACATGAGAAGAAGTGATGATGAGTGGCGACTCCCCTATATGGTCCGAATGTTCTGATTCTAGTGAAGTAACTTGGGCCGCTGAGATGAATAAGATGAATTTCTCCAGAAGACGATCCGATAGAGGTCATTTCGTTTGCTGCTCATTCCGATATTCCGAAGATTATCTGGTTCTACTCTGTCAGGTAGTGGGGGGATACTACCGAAAACTTGATTGAGGGCGAAACATCTGGGTTCTCCCCCGACAGCTCTCGTAAGATGAGGAGATCCATGAATCGATAGAATCGAGTGTAGACGGTAGAGTGGAAATTTATCGATGAGTATCTATCGATTTGAGCATAACCGATGAGTCGCGGAATTCGCCCATTCGGTGCTCATTATTCCCAGTGGGCTATGGTACATCGCGGTTTGGATCATAGTTCCACTCCTCTCCTTGTGGTGTCTATTGGAGCCGCTCCACGGAATTGAGCATCGCAGCATTACTTCACCCGGCATATTCATGTTCGTCTCTGGGGCTATCATTACCGCCAGAAACAGCTCTTTCGATAAACAGAAAAGAACATGCGTCGCGGCGAGCCTTGTTTTCATTTGAGGATTATTTTCCCTGAATTAGGCTTCCGTGGATCGTCAGGTGGTGGAGGCCATAACCGCACGTGAGACATTCGTTCTTATGTCGACTTCATCGAATATCCTCCGAGTCTTTCAATGGTTTCAATCGGTGTTCAATCAGCCCATGTTGTCGACAGGAGCATTGGCTAAAATAAGATCGCATGCATGTCGTTCAATTCGCGAGACTTCCTTCCACCTGGTCGTATTCGCTCTTCCTTAGTTGTTCGCGACTCAGCCACACATTTCCGAAGTAAAGGTCGGTCATCCACGTTGCCACTGGAGTCGCTCCCGGCTCATATGTCTCCGAATCATGGAATAGTTCCAACTGAAGCGGCATCAGAGCCCACGACTAGTTAACTGGCCTGAACATCACTTGGGCTGCGTCGGGGCATGGATTCGCTGAAAACCAAATCGTGGTTGGGGCCCACCACCTGAAACGCATTGCCGAGCGTTCCGGCGATACGAAGATAAGCTTCCGAAGCAGGCGGCTTCCACTTTCGCTTTCTGCGCCCTGTTCGCTTGGTATCTACTTGCGCGAATATGACACAGCTCCCCAAGCAGGTAAACGACTCAGTTACCGTCCTAGCTGACAGACGAAATTTCTACTCTGCGCGATGAAGTTGATCGAGTCCGGGTGATCGTTCCAGAGATATTTGCTGGAATTCCTCTTGCCTGTCTCCTCATGGCGCTGAATGGGGTGAAGTGATACGACAGACGGTCGTGACGAGTTGGGGGAGGCGCGAAGACCACGACCTTGTTCCCTGCCCGCGTCACTCTTCTTCCGCCAGACGCGTTTCCACCCGCCTCCGACTTACAGGAGACGGCGGCCCCCCGCCGGTCCTCCCCGTTCCTTCTTCCGTTCATTCCTATTTCCCCGAGACGTCCTTCCGACCCCTTTTGTTGCCCTAACGTTCCACCCCTCGAACCCCCTTTGAGGCCCCAACGTTCCGCCCCTTCACGTTCTTTTCCCCGGCCAGTCCCCGGAGGATGGGGAAGGGAAGGGGGAGTTTGCCGCTCCTTTTTCGCTCGTCGCCGTCGTCTCGCTTCCTCCTTCGCTTTCTTCCTATCTGAGGGCGCGGGGGTTTCCCTGACTTCTTCTTCGTCGACGTCGTCACCGCCGCTGACGCCGCCGTTGTTCGGTGAGAGATGATCGAGAAGGCGCCGAAGCATGAGAAGCCGGGGCGACCACCAGTGGAATACGACGCGGAACCGGGGAAACCCTCAAAGATATTTATTGTTGAACTTTCATCACGTAACGGCTTCCTCAGAAGAGAGGGCTCAGTCCAGGTGAAGACCGGAGATTTCCTCCGCTATCGGCTCGTCCGTAACTAGTTCTCCGGTAGTATGCGTCGTTCGTTCAGTCGCGAAGTCTCCAGGCTGGACGGAAAAAAGCTCTCGGGGAGAAAATGGGGCTGCAGGGGTATAATGGAGCCCGGGGTGGAACTGCGACGGAGGGAGCGAGGGAGGGGCTCAGATGGGGGTGGTACATGACATCCGAAGCAAGACCAAGTGTTTGTTGTGGAAGCCACGGCCACCGCGTGGAAAACACGTGGGCTATATTTTCATCGTCGTCGTCGTTGCTGTTGTTGTGATCGTTGTTTTCTCAGTCTGTCTGTGGCTCACCCGCTCTCTGTCTGTCGGTAGTGCGAGCTGCGCGTGTCTTCCAGCTCAGTGATCGTTCCGTGACTGTCTGAGACCATCTCACCATGACCACGATCATCGGGAGCGACAGTGACGAAGACAACAACGGAAATGACATTTCGAACAGTGTTGTCACCGGTTACCACGCTGAATGCAGCAGAAGGCCGCTCTTGTCATTGGAATCCACCTCACTCAGCGATCTGTTCACTCCTCCTGAACAGAGTGGTTTGTGAGGTTTTGATTCGCGCTGTGCGAACATGGCTCCGAACTGACGTTGGTGGACTGTTTTGGCTCGAGAACCCGCTAACCAAGCGTCGCGATGGACGCTTGTTGACCGCGTCCGTTCAGCCGCGGCAGTTAGCTGCGCAACGGTTCCTTGCGTCTCACTGCTGTTGAGTTTGATCAACGATCAGAAATCTCTGTCTAGGGCGTCAGTCTTTTTAATTGTGTCAGCAAACGCACTAGGGTCGCGACGTTTTGAGAACGTCACCGCGCTCCTCTCCAGAGTATGAAGGAACTCCCGCTCATGATCTCTACCACCTGGAAGCCTTTTCCAGGGAGCGACATTTGGTGCGGATTCGTCACGTGACTCTGCTACTCCGCCCTTGCCCCATTTAACAAACGACTCGATCAGAAAACAGACGATCATCTGTCGATGAAAGAACGACTCAAAGGTATCGACGCGGAGTGGATGCGTGAAAAAGGAGATCGCGGAAGGAGCGTACGTTGATTTGAAAACAGGCGAACTGACCGACCGAGCGACCAGCCAACTGACCGATATATCAACATACTTTTAAGTAGGCGATGAGTAAATGAGTTACATTAGAGAAAGCGGAGTGAGAGGGCGCGTGAAACGAGAATCCAGCGGCTACTATTGTATCATCGGCAGCAGCAGCACCGAGCTTATACCAACGACGACAACAGAATGGTGACGAAGAAAAAGAAGAAGACGACGACAACATCAACAGCGACCACTAAGGAGAAAGCACGGAGTGCGACAGAGCTGAGCTTGGCAGACAGGTAGGCTAGCTGGCTCGCGGACGCACGTACAACCAAACATCGGTGTTGAACCGGTGTCAAATGAAATCGAGCGGATTGATGGGTCATTAAGCACTGGGCACGCGAACGAGATGAGTGGTCTGGCGTGCGGCGTCCGCGATTCTTTCTGAGCGGATCCTCCGACGGTCTTGTGACTCGATGATCCGTCCCAACCAGATCGGATCGCCGCTGTTGTGGGTGTTGGCAACATTACGGACGCTGGTGACAGCAGTTCATGCTAACAGCCGGCGTTGCTCACCCCATTTGTTGTTGTCGTTGGCACGTTTTGCGTTCGATCTGGCAGACATTCACGACAACAACAACGGCGACAGCGCTATGATCCTTTGCAAGCGGCCTACCTGCGTTCCACTCTTCATCGCGCAGCAATTTTTGTCGCTGTCGTTGTTGTCGCGGCCCGCGTTCCGGAGGTATAACAGTCAATTGGTCAGACAGTCGGACAGCCAGCCTGCCGGCCAGCCAGCCTGCCAGCCGGGCAGACAGACAGTCTTACGAGTAAAGCCGGCGGGCCTGGCTGGCTGGCTGGCGACCGCCCGGTCTATAAGCGAGGCCGCCAGTTCGAACGAGTTGCCCGCCGTAGCGAGTACGTCCCTTACGTGCGGCGGTGCCGCTTGCCCCGTCGTTGCATGGGTTGTCGTTGTTTCGTATCGTTCGTTCGCTCGCTCGCTGACGGAGGGACCTACTGTCTGGCCGGATGACGGGCCTGGTCAGTTGCTTACTTGGTCGCTTGGTTAGTAGCGAGCCAGCGAACGAACTGCTTCTTTCTATGTGCGGCGACTGCCTGCCTGCCTCTTTGCTCGTTTGCTTGCTTGCTTGCTGGAAGGCAGGCAGGCAGGCACACCGAACTGGCAGGCAGGCAGGCAGGCTCGGTACCAAGTGAGCTAGCTGCTTGCTTGCTTGCTCCGTGGCCGGCTCGTCGTATGTTCGGTGGCTTGCTTGCTTGCTGCGCCGCTTCAGTTCGTCGTCGTCGTTCCGTTCTCTTCTCTCTCGTACCCGGCTGTGCGACTAGTGCACATCGTTTTGAAAATTGGCGATCGCTACCCGGCTGCGCGACTAGCGGCTTGCTTGCTTGCCTGCCTGCCTGCCCGCTCGCTCGCTCACTCACTGCCTACCCGACTGACTGCTGCCTGCCTCCTTTGGCTGCCTGAGCGCCTGCCTGCCTGCCTGCCTGCCAGCTCGCTCGCTCGCTCGCTAGCCGGTCAGCCAACCAGCCAGCCAAGCCGCCAACCATCCAGCCCGCTCGTTCGTTCACTTGCTGCTACCGCCGCCGCCGCTGCTTCAAGAGACGACGACGACGACGACGATGGAGCGAGCAAGCGAGTCAGCCGAAGAGAGAGAGAAAGGGCGATAGATGAGAGTGGTGGTGAGAGAGAGAGCAAGCAAGCGGGCTGGATGGCTGACTGGCAGGCAGGCGGGCGGGCAGCAGGAGATGTGTGCGCGTCTGTCTGCGAGTGTACGCGGCGGTGCTGGCAGGCAGGCCGACAGCGGAGAAAATGGCGGCCGAGCTGGCGGGCGAGCGGCGGGCGGACAGACGGGCCAACACAGAGGAGTTGCGAGCGAGCTAGTGCGTGAGAAACTTGGAGAAGGAGATAGCACGAGAGAGAAAGGAGCCGTCAGAACAAGAGGGCGCCGAGCAACCAAGGAGGAACGAACCAACGAGGCCGCCGCCACTGACTGCTTAGCAGCCTCTGGGCGCAGGAGGCCGTCCGTCCGGCCGGCCGGCGGACCGGCCGGCAACCAGGCCTGTCGGACGGCCTGCGATCAGGAGCGGTGGCTTGCAGTGGCGGACTCGCTCGAGTCCACGCTGTCGGTCAGATTGGCAAACTAACGGTCAGTCTGTCCTAGACTCGCTAGATCCTCCAGTATTGCCCAGTTGACTCCTGACGGACGGACCGACCGACCGATGGTTGGGCTCTTATCCGCCGCCCTCGGTCAGCCTCCGACCCGGCTTGGTTTTAGGTGTCGTGGACGATCGTGCCATCCCGAACCGGTCCTCCGTCTACGGAAGTGACATCAGCAGCTGTACGCCGGCCGGCTCCGCTGAAATAAAAGGCGGAATGGGGAGATGGAACGTTTTAGAGGGTACTCCTTTCGTTCGTCTGCCGCTTCTCCATTGGATCCATGAACATGGCCGCCCCTGCTGGCGTACCAGGACCGTTCTCAAGACCAACCGAGCGAACGAAGAGCAGCGACAACGGCAGGCAGGCATTGGCATCATTGTGATGAAGGGCCAGAGCTCGGAAAGCTCTCGAGGCCGACGGTCGCCGCTGTCTCTCGTCCCGTCCTTCAAGTCCGTCGACTGGTCTGCTCGCGGCCGGGGTTGTAGCGGTGCAGGGATGGGTAGAGAGTCAGTCTCAAAGCAGGACGCCGGGACAGGGAGAGCGTGCGAGCTGGTTCGCGTGCTCGACGATTGCATTTCCGCCACTCCAAACTTGAATCTTGACGCCGTCGTTCTCGCCAAGAAATATTTCCCCACTGAGAAGTCGCTCTCCTATTTTTTGTACTTGCCCGCGATCCTCACTTGCCGGCCCTAATCCGGAGAGGAATCGAAGAGATAGTGACAGAGAGCTTGTCGAACAACTGCGGGAAAGGGGGAGAGGGAGGAATAAAGATACCTTCTCTGTCTGAGAGGTGTTTCTGAGTGCCCTCTTGCCTCCCCACTGTCGGCATCGAAAATCGCGAGGAAGGAAATAGTGCCGCCGATACCGAGTGATAGAACGCAAGTGAGAACAGAGGATCGACGACGACTTCGGAGAGAGAGACGGAGGAGAGGCGGGTTCAGGAAGGCACAAAGGAGGCAGAGGGCTAGAAAAGGAGGAAGACGTGACGGCGTGCGGTGGTTGAGCACGGGAAAATCTCAGATGAACGAATGGTGTCATTCAACCCAGCGGGAATATGGATCTGCCTAGGAGAAAAGTAGGAGACCGATACCTCTGTCTCCCTGTTTTCCTCTATACCTCTGCCTTCTTTGTTTCTCATTCTTCGTTGTCGTCCGAGACACATCCGCTTAAACACATCCGAAGCGGCTGAGTGAGTGAGTGACTGTCTGAACTCGAGACGTTATTCGCTCTACCTCCGGCGCTCTCCCTGAAGCTCTCTCAGATCTGAGCAGGGCATGAACAGGGTCAACAGAAAAATTCATGGGAGCTTTTCGAAATCCATCACGTAACAGTCGTCCGGATTCCATGGAGAGAGGGTAGGGAGAGGAAGCTAGGGTTCTGAGAGTTCGCGAAAAGCCCGCGCGTTGTGTGTCGTTCGGGAGACGAAGAAATCGAGCGAGCTTGAGCGCGGGGGAGAAAGAGTCAGGGAAACCAGTATTGGAAGGTCTCATTGACCGATTTATAGATTGATTGATGCTGTCTGAGGGATGTGAACGACCCTTCGAGATTGCGCATTGAGTTGTAGTTCCACAGACCAAAGATCGACGCAACTTGTCGTTGACTAGCTTTGCGATAATGTTCACCCTCCTCGTTGGGGATACTTCGCACGATGAGCGGTGAATGCCTAATCGGACTGGTTTCGTCAGAGAGCGCGTGTTTTCGCCGAAGGAGCAGTCCCAGTACAGTTAGTCTTGCATATTTGGGCTCGAATGCCTTAGCTTGCCGGCCCTGCAACCGACTGAATGATTCCGGCGCGGAGCACAGCGACGGTCCGTGGTCGATTCGATCGAACAAACCGGAGCAGGCGGCCTGATGGAGCTGTGTGGGGGTGGGTACGGAGTCGAGGGCGGCTGGAAGAGGGGCTTATTAAAGGAAGGAAAAGATAACAACTCGAGGCAGATGAACTCCTCAGCCTGGAAGTACTCGCGTTCCGCTGAGAACTTTACCGAAGATTGCGCGGCTCGAGACTCGTCACAAGGTTTTCGTCGGGTTTGAGATCGCTCGTTCGTTTCGATGTATCTTCAACCGACATGGACATGGACTGCATCGATCAATGATGTAATTCCGGGTCTCTTCGTTCCGTACCGCAGCGATTGAGCAGTGATGACAGAGCCACCTGTGAAGGTGCGAGTAGACTGATCGGTTCCGGAGGCACAACCCATGGTGCGCTTTTCCTCGCTCCGACTCGCCTCTCCTCTCTCACCCTTGATATTTTAATGGTTTTTGCGGTCGGCTAACGGCAACCAGCCGTAGCAACCTGTCACTATAGTTGTGCGCGATATGCTCAAGGGGTGAGGGGCTTCCGTTGCTTGTTGCTCGCCGAACTGCTGTGAGAATAGAAACTCGAGCGAACCGGCACGAGCGGGCAGCTGCGCCTCCGCACGCGGTATGCGACGAGAAAGAAGTTGTTACGACCTAATTGAGGCTGTCTGCTTTTCACCCCCTGCCCCCGCCGTCGCACCTCGTCCACCCTCAAGTGGTGCAGACAGGTGATTGAGACAGGGTAAAGAGCGCGTGAAAGAACGAATCACTACCCGACTGCGAGACAGGAACCCAGGACACCCGGCCGAGTCTAACTGACACGGGTCGTTCCACGACTTGACTGATGACCGGGACATTTCATCTTCGCCGGATCGGTTTTGCGTTCCCGCTTCTAGTACGATTTCTGATTTCATGGGGGGGGGGGGGGGGGGGGTGGGGCGGTCAGCGAAACAGGCGGGGAATAGTTCCAGAGCTGCGGCGATTGGTGACACCGCGTGGGCGGAAGCCCTATCGTGCGCCTAGAATAGCAGAAATGGTACAGGCCGTCCAGAAAACACCGCATGGAATTATGGGTGAGAGAGGGCGGTGATGTCAGCGACGAACCTGTTTTGACTGCGTAGGGACTTCAATTCCTTGGTGTCCCCGAGAGACCTAAACAATCCTTCGCTCACATGTGAACGTGACTATTTGTTTGTGGGTTTGTTTACTTGCCTGGCTGTTCGCTTGTTTGTTGATCGAGCATGACAGTAGACCAGGCAGACAGACGGGCAGGTGAACTCGATAGTCACAGCTATTGATACGATCGGAGACATAGAACGGCTGGGTGATTAGGAAGGTGGCACGGAGAGAGTGAGAGTCGGTCAGGAAAAGCACGAGTTAACTCAGCGGCCAATCGTAACAAATCAGCGCGAGCCATTCAGTTGCGCTAGCCAACACTATTCCCAAACACTGCTGAGATAGAATCCTTGGTGATTATTATGGCTGAGGCGGTACTCGACGATACGACGGTGTTAGTGGAGCGGGTTCTCGTTTTCGTCGTTCGACGAGAGCTCGGTCGACTCGGTTGACTTATGTCGAGCTCAACCGGTGCAGCCTCATCAATCGATTTCAATGCATTTCCTCTGTTCGTCTGTTTCAATGCCCTTCGGTGGTTTCGGTCCTTGATGTGGAGGGAGGAGGTTCATATTAGGAGAAATCGACCCGGATCCTCCGGCATCTCTGGTTTAGTTTGTCCACTTGTCGACCGAGCCGAAGTTGTGGCAGCCGATACAATAACCGTCACCGCCGAATGCCTGCATCCCTCGTTGCTGCTTGAGAGGAGGTAGCTAATTCACTTTGTTGTCAAGAGGTCCAGACGATCCTCTCGGAAATCTGAGCGAAATCTGCTTCCGCGGTGGGCCAGGTGGAGACGCAAAATTTTTCATCTGTGACTATGCATTCCAACAACCCTCCGTCGAACTCTACATCGGTCCCCGGGAGATTGTCAATTCTCAAGATGGCTGGTACCGTTTCTTCGGAACTGGGATGTGTGTTGTTCCTGCTGTTTTGAAGTTCAGCCGGACGATCATCACACTTTCAGCAATATTTTCACTTTTCGCCGACGGGAAGTGACGCTTCTTGCTGCTGAATAGAAGCTCACTTTCTTCTGTTCCATCTGTATGCCCGTCTGCTTGATCGCTCGGTTGGACTCACTGAGCGATCGACAGCAAATTTTGTGCTGATCCGAGCCACGATGAATCCACGGTAATTGATCGAGAAGTGCAATCAGATGCTTCAATATTATCACGACGAGGCGCGATCTTTGAAGAGTGGTTCGTAGTATCGACGGTCGAGATGTCCATTGAAAATTCAGTGCGGCAACCGGAGGGCCGTAATTGTGTGTTTACTGATGAGGATCAGTCGTGGAGATGAGCTGACAGTCTGGCTTCAGGCAGAATCCCATCCGGTGTCAGCATTATGAGCAGTGGCAGCGGCGCGTGGCCCGTCATTGACCCAGTGGGCACAGCCGAAGAGGCCTTGATCGAGGTCGTGACTTACTCCTCGGATTTTGTTTCAAGCAGCCGCCACGCAGCGACTAGTTCGGGTTGACAGAAGGATCGTTGGCGTCGCCTTCTACGGCTTCTTCTTCGCTTTGCCCCCTCTCGGGTGGAGTTCGTCGCGCTGAAGCGCAGCCTAATCCTCGAGGTGCCGGCGATCCTAGAGACTTCGGAACCCGTCTCTCGGATGACTTGACTTTCCGGGCTCCTGAGTTCAACGATGCTGTTTTGGAAAATGGTGTTCGTTGGCGGATCTCGCTCTGCGGCCGTTTCCAGCGCACCGTCTCCAGTTTATGACACGAGCTCGATGTCACTCGAGCCAGTGTAACATCATCGACATTTTTGCAAAATCGTTCGGTCCCTAATCTCTGCTCCGACGGGCGATCGAAGCGAGCGGAAGAAGAGCAGAGTTCAGTGACCTCGAAGCGTGATTGTTACGGTTGTTGCTGTCGTTGTTATTGTCGGCGCTGTTGATGGCTCACCATGTGAATGTCAGGGAAACAAGGAAGCTTTGTCCCCGACCTTGAAACGTTTCGGCTTAATCGCCACAGCTCAATTGCTCTCTGGACCAGAATCTCGGAACGGTGGCGACACGCGTCCCGTAGGCGGCATCTGAATTAGAGACCTGACGGGCTGATCTCTGGGAGATCGTCTCTTGCGATATACTTTTCGAGTTCCTCATTTGCGTGAAGAAGGTGTTTCCAAAGAAAGTTTGTCTCCTTTCGATGACCATTACCCTTTGCCTTCGAGGTTTCGCTTGCTTTGCCGCTCCTGCCGGAGGTCCCATCTCCGTCGTTTCTCCTCGTGTTTGTTTTCCCCGAATATCTGTTCATCGCGCTGTCTGTGTGGAGACTGAGTCAGCTCGGCGCTATGGCAGCTCGGTTTTCTCTGAAAGACGTCTTCGACGTACGCATGGGCGGCCAGCTCTTCCACAGCGTCTTCTGCTTCTGACCAACTCGTTCGGCTGCCGCTGCAGCCGTCTCGAATCGGACAGGCGCTCGAACGCAAGAGCTGAAGTAGCCAACGGGTTGAAGAAGAAAAACATCCGACGTTGGCTTGCCGCGGCTGACGCTGTCGCAGCCGCTGATGCTGTGGCATCGGTCCGAAGACGGCTCTCTCACTCCTCTTGCTGACTGACTGGCTGCGTGGATCTTCCCCCTTGTTCGCTTTGATTCTCTTTGCCGGTCGCTCTGCTGACTGTTGGTACAGGGCCGCAGCACGTCAGCACGGAAAAGACGGCCGGCCGGTCGGTCGTCCATCCGTACAAATGCCGTCTGGCTAGCTGCTCAGCGAACGAGCGAGTGCGCCAGCTGACTGACAGGGAGGCAGGGACGCAGAGCGACCGACCGTCGAACCGGCGTAGTTGCGACTATCTCCATCGTGGTTGTCTTGTTTGGGATTATGGCTTCCTCGTAGTCGGCCGTCTGCTTCGCTTGCTTTGCTGCTCTAACCAAGCAAGCAAGTAAGTAAGCAACCAACCAACCAACCCAGCAATCCAACTGAGCAGCCATTCAAGTGAGCAGCCGGCAACTGGTCGGTGCCAGAAAAAATACTCTCCCGACAGGATGGCCGGCCAACGTAGATGACGCACGAGGCGCTCATCGCTGCCATCAGCGTCACAACCACAACCGCCTTCACCACTGCAAATAACAGCGGCAGTACCGGCGGAACGTCAACGACAATGGAGGCGGCGGGAGCGGCATACGCTCCAAACATCAGCCGCGGTGTCTCGCTCGATCTGGCTGAATTAGATCTTCGTCGGAAACAGTTCTCGAGTCACCCGATACATCGAGCTCCCAGCTCGGAGTTCCGGCTTCAATGCTGCAGGAAGAAGCCACTAGCATTTCGTGCAGGAATGAATTCCCCAGAATCGAGGAAACGCGGGATGCTGAGCAGAGTTGTCGTGAATAATTGATCGGGGTCCATCGGTCATTCACGAGAGCTGAACAGACTCTTTCTTCAGCTCCGGAGCTCGCAAAGGCCGAGATCTGAGCCAAGGATATGGTTGAAGATTTTCAGCAGATTCGAATCGAGTCTCATCGGATCCGGGCAGGAAACCTGTGGAGTCCCGGTTCGACACCCGATCAGAATGTCTTACGAGAACTCTTGGATACAGAGCGCTCTGTTCTTGAGCCTGCTCGCTCACTCACGAGTCATGGGCGATCGTGTGCGGTCGAGCCTTTAGAGTTCGAAGCACCGTATGAGCAACTGGTTACGCCATGATGAGCCGTAACCCCTGGAACTGTGGTTCTGCTTCCTAATACTGAGGCGATCTTGATTAGCGCCTGACAGTTATCACTGACCCTGGAATCGAAAACTCCATATTCTCACGGTATCGTAAGGTAACATCAACTTCTGTATCTGTTATAGGAAAACCGCCCCGGTGCTGGCGACGATAGTTCAAATGATGGACCGCCGCGAGGAGCTTCGCCGGCGTCCAACCCGGGATCCAGATCAATGTCGCCTTCAGGCTACAATCGTGAGTTCCACTTCGATGAGCATCCGAGACATTCCGTTTCACATCACCTGAATGCATGTTTGCCTCGCTACCTGACACCCAAGACCTCAGGCTAAAGTTTCTCTCTGTCTCCTGCAGCGAATCATGGTGGACCCCCTCATGACGGCTATCCCGGCGGGCCACCCAATTCATTTGGGCCCGGTGGACCTCCAAACAAAATGTCTCCAGGACCTCCGGCGCCTCCCGGAGGCTACGCTCCGATGGGATTCCCTCAAGGTTAGAAAGATGGCTCCGCTCGACGACATCGGACAAGAAGCATACGTCGCGCCTGAATCTGATCTCATCTCCCACCTTTCGTTCATCAATTAATCCGGAAAAAAACTGAGCAACTTTTGCTTACAGGGTACCCACCACGACCGGGATATGGCCCTCCCCCAGGTGCTCCCGGCTACGGTCAATACCCGCGGTTTCCACAGCAGGGAGGTTATCCGACGGGACTTCCACCGGGCCAAATTTACCATCAAGGGGCACCGCCGGGTCATCCGGGGCACCCTGGTCATGCGGGTCATCCAGGGCATTCAGGACTACCGGGCCATCCGGGACATCCAGCTCACTCAGGTCATCCAGGGCACCCGGGCCATCCAGGACACCCAGGTGGAATGATGCCTCCGCCAAGCCAGTACGGGTACCCACCGCCCAGGGGAGGTCCCCCACCTCCGAACGTAACAGCCGGAGGTCCAGGAGGCCCACCGCAAGGATCTCCAGGATCACCACGTCATCCCGGAGGACACCCCACGTATTTGAGGCAGCATTTACAACAGAAGATTTATGGTTATTCAAGTCCAATGACGCCGCCGATGCAGGAGGGAGCGCATCCGGGCGTTCATCCAGCAGGAGGTCATCCAGGAATGCATCCGGGAAGTCATCCGGTCAGCCATCCGGGAGCGCATCCCGGTGGTCATCCAGGATCACACCCTGGCGGTCATCCGGGAGGTCCAGCGAGAGGGTCACCGTCGCCAGCCCCTGACAGATCAATGTCCCCCAGAGCGAACGGTCCAACGGTCGGCAGCGACAAAACTCCCAGCTCTCAGCCCCCCTCGGCTTTCGATGAAGGAAGTCAGGCCTCCAACGCGTCCGCCTCATCATCGACGGCAGACGATTCCAGTTCAAACCAAATGCCTCCCACAACGAACAATAATAACAATACCAATAGTAATACCACTACCAACAACAACAATACGAGCAGCAGTAGCAACAGCAATCAAGGCCAAAATCGATTACACCCTGGCGGTCCCACGCCGTCGCCTCGATCTATGTCTTCTTTTCCTGAAGATTACGACGGAGGCGCGAACTCACGCTCACCGGCTCCATCGCCCCTTCCCCAGGGTCAGCAATGGCAGCCGCATTCACAGGGCTTTCCAGTAGGTGTCCAACAGTTTGAAGTTTCCTATTCAATCTGAATGAGATATTCAGAAGTTGTTGATGCGTCTTTTCACTAACGGATGTCCGTCTCTATTACAGCCCGGACAAGCAGGTTTCCACAACCAGACGCCTCCCTCGACGCAAACAACGGCACCGGCGGCGCCCACGACGCCAGGGCCCCCACCTCTGCCGCCACCGACAACTACGCCAGTCATTTCGAAAGGCAGCAATTCGATACAGAAACAGTATGACCTGGGCGCTGAGCCCGAACGTAAAGAATTCCTCGAGCGGCTGCTCCGATTCAACGAAGAGAAGGGAACAGCTATTACGACGAATCCGACGATCTCCAAACAGCCATTGGATTTGTATAGATTGTATGCGTTGGTTCGAGATCGTGGAGGATTTATGGAGGTAACGAAACAGAAGGCCTGGAAGGACATCGCGGGGCTGTTGAATGTAGGGGCATCTAGTAGTGCGGCGTATACTCTACGCAAACAGTACACAAAGCACGTGTTGCCGTACGAGTGCAGGTTCGACCGGGGTAATATCGATCCTCAACCGATCATTAACTCGCTCGAGAGTCCTGCGGCTCGCAAGAAGAAAAACGCGACTGCTGCAGCTGTTGCATCGCCGCAAGAACCAAATGCCAACTCAAACCCAGCACCCCCTTCCATGCCAGCCGGCCAGTACCACCCTGAGTACCAGGGAGGTCCACCAGCCGCAGCGTCTCCGTCAGCGCTTCCTCCTCCAGTTGTTACTGTTCCCTCTCAATATCCACCACCGCCTCAGGGCTACGGGCCCGACGGAAGACCTGCACCACCTCCACCATCTGGGTACCCACCAGGTCACCCGGGTCATCTTCCACCAGGTCACCCAGCCCACCCTGGGCATCCCGGACACGCCGCTCATCCTGGCCACCCAGGTCACCCTGGATTTCCTGCTCATCCAGGCCATCCGGGACACTCAGCTACTGCAATGCCACCTGGTCCCTACCCTCCTCAAGGCCCCCCACATCCCGGGATGGATCCCTCGCAGTATCCACACGGCTATCCCCCCGGCTATCCGCCGCCGGTGCCGCCATCGTCGCAGCAGCAGCAACAACAACAACAACAACAACAGCAGCAACAACAACAGCAACAACAGCCACAACAACAACAGAGAGGACCTCCTTTCGCTCCTCATGCACAAACAGCGGTTCATGGCAACGGCCCAGTTCCTACCGAATACCAACCGGGTGTGGTACCGAATCCGCAGCAACAGCAACCACAACCTCAACAACAAGGTCCGCCCCACCCCCAGCAACAACAGCAGCCTTTCGGTCCACCCTCGGGTGTGACACATCAGCAACCTCCATCACAGCAACAACAACAGCAAATGCTACAACAGCAACAAGCGTTGCAACAACAACAACAGCTGCAACACCAACAGCAGCAGATGCAACAACAGCAGATGCAGCAACAGCATCAATCTCCTCAACCGACGCCGCCGCCCACGTCGGGCAGTCCGTTCCCTGAGAAACCCCCCACACCACAAAGTCAACCCCCACAGAGTCCAGCAATGATCCAGAGTCGGTCGCAGTCACCAGCTGTTGCGTCTCCGCGACCAACCCATACTCCTGGACCGCAACCAGGACCGGAAGCTGGTCCTCAGTCGCCCCACGTGAAACAAGAAGGAGTCATTCCACCTCAAGGAGTTCCACCTACCTCACAAGCCGTTCCTCCGCCTCCTGCGCAGCAGCCACCATCGAGTCCTCATGTACCACACGGCATGCCGCCCCAACATTACGCAGGTAGGTAGACGACGAGTCCACCGTCCGTCAGCCCAACTCATATGATTCAACACTAGAGATCAGGAGCCCTAGTCTTATCTGTTCTGAACCTTGCAGGATACCCTCCTCACATGAGTCCTGGTGTTCGACCTCCGATGCCCGGCCCCGGCTACCCTGGTCACCCTGGGCTGCCGCCGACGCCTCACCATCAAGGCATGCCACCCAACGCCCCGAATCAGGCGCCATCCGATTCAGCTCCGGGTCGAGGACCTCCGTATGAATCGCCAACTCCCACGGTCAGTCGAGACGCTTCTGTTTTGGTGGAGCTCATGCTCTAATGGTGGCGGATAAGGCTAAAATCGAACTCCGCTGCTTCTCCGAGTCGGTCTCTGAGTTTCCTCTCGTTCCGTTACAGAAACCTTTCCCGCAAGGGCCGGGGCACAACGGGCCGCATATGCGAGGTTATCCTCCTGGCCCTCCGGGACCGCCCAACATGCAAGGTCCTCCAAGGCCAGAGTTCTACGGCAAAAGGCATCCGGACTTCGTGAAAGAGCAGGGACCTCATTACGGAGGACCTCAAGGTTACGGTGAGTGCTCGAAGGGATTAAAATTGAAGAAATACGAGAGCACCTTTGGGCGCAGCTGTGTACGATGATTTCATTGGAGTCAGTCCGTTCCGGTCAGGCTTGGTTCTAAATTTTCTTCCGTTGGCTTTCCAGAGCGCGGTCCTCCTGGAATGCCTGGTTACCCGCCGGCGGGAAGACAGAACTCCGCTTCAAGTGGACCGGGAATGCCTGTCTGGGGTCCCAGAGGCCAATTCCCCGACCAGAGGTGGCAAGGACCGCCTCAAGGCAATGCGGATTGGCTGAATGCAACTCCTCCGAACAAAATGGGACCTCCCTACATGGGTGCTCAAATCGGGCGGGTTGGGCCCCCGCAACCCTACGGTGGCATGCAGCCGAAGATGGCGCAACCACCGATGGGAGGTCCAGGAACTCTGAGTGGTCTCGGCAACTTGGCTGCGCGCAAAGACCTCATGATCCCTCCCGATTGCGTGGAGGCCGTGACCCCGTTGACGACGAAGAGGCGTCGTCTGTTCTCAAAAGACGTCGCTCCCGTGGACGCATGGAGGCTCATGATGAGTCTCAAATCGGGCCTTCTTGCCGAAAGCACTTGGGCACTCGATGTGATCTCGATTCTTATGTACGACGACACCACGATCCTCTACTTTGGGCTACAACACTTACCCGGGTTCCTCGAAACTCTGCTTGAGCACTATCGGAAGTGCCTTTCCGAAATGTTCGGAATCACCGACGACCTCGAGCTGGGCTTCGATTATTCCAAACTGCCGGACACCAGACGCGACGGCGAAAGCAAACGCACCCGACCGTGGTTCCTGCTCGAGAAAGACGTCCGAGTGAAGAAGGTCGAAGAGGAAGTTCGCGCGGAACCGCCTAAAAAGTTCAAGTTCTCAAAAGAAGCACCGATGCTCGATCTAAGTTTTGCCAAAAGAAACAACGTGACACAAGAAGGTAAACCAGTCAAGATTCGCGAGCGGCCAACGCCGAGCGGCTTGTTGAAATTCCTCGAGAAAGGCGGTCTCATCGAAGAGCCCGAACCCTGGGAAGACTTCGAAGGCGGCTACGATCATTGGGCTCGAGGAGCGGGCGAAATAACTTCTCACATCATAACGCACTTTGAGAGCGAGAGACAGAACGTTCGTTTCTGCCGACTGCTCAAAGGTAAAGACGGCAAATCCGATGACCTCGAGTGGGCTTTCCGGCTGCACGAAGAGCAACGCGCAGCTGACAAAAGCGACAAACAGCGGCCGCGGCACCAGAAACAACACGGCGCGGCGGATGAACCCGAGGGCGAAGATCGAAAGGAGCAGGAGGACATCGAACGTGAGATCGACGACGTTCTCCTCAACGGTGGGCTCGGTGAAGCCGAAATCCACAGCGCGCGGAAAAGAAGACGGGAACAGGACATGGACGATGAGGCGTACACCCGGGACGAGCCTTCGCTGTGTACGTTGACCGATCAGCAAGAATCGCTCGGCAAGCGAACCGTCGCGCTGTCGACGATAATTCGCAACCTCTCGTTCGTGCCGGGCAACGAGACCGAGCTCGCTCGACACCCCGGACTGCTCCTGATCATCGGTCGGATGCTCCTCCTGAACCACAAGCACAACGCACGCAAGCCCCGAACAGCGCATTCGAAAGAATCCGTCAGAGAAGCTGCCGAGGCCGCTGCGAAGAGTGAGCCGTCCGCGGGCGATTCGCCGAACTGCATCAGTTCCAACCACGACGGCATCGATCAGTGCTGCTCGCTAACAGCCGAAGACGAATGGTGGTGGGAATATTTGGCGGTCCTCCGTGAGAACAGTTTGGTGACGCTGGCGAACATATCGACGCACCTCGATCTCGAGCCGTACTCCGAGGAGATATCGCTCCCCATTCTGGATGGCCTCCTCCATTGGGCCGTCTGCGAATCGGCGTGCGCTCGGGATCCGCTGTCGGGCGTTTCGACCATTTCGTTGCAGAGGCTGGCGGTCGAATCCCTTTGCAAGCTCTCTGTCCTAGAGATGAACGTTGACCTGATGCTGGCCACACCTCCGTGGTCGCGGGTCGACCGTCTCATCGGCCAGTTGTCGCGGTGGCTCGCAAAGGGCGAGGATCAAGTACTACGGGAGTTCTCAGTTGTACTCATCTCGAACATGGTTCCTGCCGACAGTTACGTGTCCAGAGCGGTCGCCTCTGCGGGTAGCACCGTTTCCCACCTGTTGGGTTTCGTCGAGCAGGCCGAGCAGAGCGCCTTGTCGGTCGCCAACCAACAGGGCATCAGTGCACTCCGGGAGAACCCCGAACTGATGGGCACCACGCTGGATATGGTGAGGAGAGCCGCCGGAACCCTCAAGACGCTGGCGCGAGTTCCTGAAAACCGTCCTCTTTTCGTTCAGCAGCAGCAGCGACTCCTGACCCTGGTGATGTCGCAAATCCTCGATCAAGGGGTCGCTGCCAACGTTGCCGATGTCCTTTACCAGGTGGCTCAATGCGACGAGCCTCCGGAACCGGCTTTCGAACCCCGACCCGAGGCCGCAACCGAAACGCCTGAGGCGGAAAAGATCCAGCCAGAGCAGCAGCAGCAGCATGGCAAGCCGAGTAAGGAGAATGCTGACGACGAGGACATGGGCGACGATGACGACGACGAGGACGACGAGCAGCGAGAAGATTCCGACAAAGAACGACTGCGGCGGAAAGGGGAACAACCGGATCCGGAGGAAGCCAACGACGAATCCAACGATCAGGAGACCGTTTCCGAGTCCTCGGCGGCAACAGCGCCCGCCGAAACTGAAGAGGAATCTGTGCCGTCAGAAACGAATGCCAACCACAACGGCATCTCGACGAACGCCACGAGCGCGTCGGCAACAACGGCAAGCGAAGCAACGCCCGAGAAAACAGAAACAACGAACTCCACCAATGACGACGAACCCATGGATACCTCGACCAATGAAAACGGGGACCTTCAAGAGAAAACGAAAATCGAGGGGAACGCCAAACTGAAAGACGCTCTGAGCAATAACACCAAGTCGCTCAAAGAGGATCAGGAGTCAATCCAAGCTGCGACTGCGGCCGTTGCTTAATATATTCATTCACTCACTCAGTCACTCAACTCAACAATCAATCAGTTTTTCGATCATTCCTTCACCGAGTCACGAGCTCGTCGGCGTCCCGATCGCCGACTTTGGGGGAAGTCTCGGTCGACGCGGCGTCCGATGACGCGGATGATACCGGTGACGACGATGGAGAGGCGGATTACTGCTCTGTGGTCTCTGCAGGCTGTGATGGAAATGGCGGCCGATTGGTTCGGATGTTTTCCAACGGGAACGCTTCTCCAATCGACGCGTTCTCCGTTCTTGTAGATAGCGTATACATACGGGGCTCGGAGAAGCTGGGCAGACAAGAAGAGGGACGAACAGACAGACAGACGAGAACCAGTCGTGATGGACTGGTTTCCAAGTAGATAACTAGGTAGACATTGGCTAGGTACACTCAACGGCATCAACAGCGCAACCATTGTCGAATGTAGATGTATTCGACGCGTTCACTGCGGGGAGAGGAGCGCGCAGATTGCGCTTCGACAGCCCCGGTATTCCAAAGGGACATTGTTTTAAAAGATGAGACCATCCGGGAAATTCGCGTGAATTTTCGCGGGGCTTCCCGTTGTTTACCGATCCGTCGGATCTCCCGTTCGCGCTCATCCCAGCCGACTGGGGGTGGGCCTCTAGATCCTGACCGGACGGCGGCAGGGATTGGGGGATTCCTACGTGCCGTCCCGCAGCGAAAAAGGAATGGGCGGATTGAGGGAGAGAGCGTACTCGGCTGATTGGGGAAGCTCTCGTAAGTGAAGCGGAGATGTTCTGTAAGACACCTAGTTGTGAGTCCACAGCACCGGCTAAAAGACCGGCATGTAGTAGTGAAAATCCCGGAACATGAGGCAAGAAGACCAATACGTGGACTGGACGACTGACTGAGTGTGAACACCAGTTGACGCTTCTCCAACATGCGGGAGTACGTCGTGGGACGAGAATTTTCGAATCCTTTAGTATATAAATGATGTGTATAGGATTTTACTTTTGCTATTGACCTTCTTCTCGGGACGGCGTTAGGTATATTCCACAGACAACATAACAGACAAACAGAGTTCTCACAGAACATTTCAAACGCGCCCGAACATTAGTGGCGGAGAGATCCACTGACCTGTTCGACGAGAGAAAACTGAACAAAACGAATACCGGCCTCAGCAAGCGACAATTTTAGTTTGGCCATGTCTGTGACACAATGATGACAAGACCCTTACTTACCAACAACACAATGTCCGGTTTGAACTCGTCGGGGTTTTCTCGATTGATGGATGATTGGATGCGTGGATTCCATCGGTACTGCAGTCGATGACGACTTTCCGGCAGCGGCTGCAGTACAAGCCGTGATAGACGAACAGACGGAGTGACAAATCACTGAGAAGAAAATATAGCGCGAATACACAACAACGACGCCGCGGAGAACGATGCGATCCAATTCATAACTGTGAATAGTAGTAATCTTATTCGAACGGATGCTTCTTTCGAAATCTCCGCTCCGAAGTTGGAGTCGAGAGTCATTTGCGGAGAAGACGCAAATGGTCTCGGAAACAATTCTACCGAACACGGCAGGCGATTACGGACAGAAACTGTTCTCACAGTTGACAGAAGAGCGGCTCATAACAAACAACAAAAATCCACACTGTATATGGTGCAAAGTAAATGTGTACAGTAATTGAAGAATAAATTGATTATACGTATCCGTTGCGTTCTACTTCGTGCGACAGACTCTCCATCCGACGAGATCAATCGAAACCTGCTGGAAGCTCAAATCAAGGACAATCTCCAGGACGAGGCGGTGGGGGTGAAACGCCAGGAAGACGTTCTCGGCGGAATGGCCTCCAGCTAATAAAAAACTTAGCTGATTTGAGATCCCATTGAAGGATAGGATGGTTTGACGAATCGTCGAAACTATTAGTTTTCCCATCCGCTAAGGATAGGGCGGCCGAACGTCTTGAGTTCACCCAAATTAAACCAGCATTATTCGATAGCATCCCACCCGGAGCACAATCAAATAATAGCCCGTATGAATCTTCAGCGAACAGCCAAATCGACTTCTGATGGGGCTCAGCATCCGGGTACAAAGAAGTTTAAAACAGTCGACTTCCAGAGGAAACAGGGAACTGAGTATCCCCTGGTGGACCCGCGATGAAGTTGTTACATTCGGGACTTCTTCTAGCGGCTCATCTCCTGTCCGTGGAATCTAGTGATGTTGATGAAGTTCTCAAAAATGCAGCAATGGAAAACGAGCAGCTATTCGAGGGAGACATTTTGTCGTTGAGCAAAAACGCTATGACAGCGAAGTGGAAGTAAGCATCTCTGGAAGCTGACTGAATTCTATCGGTACAATCGAGAGCTCCGTACGGATCAGTGAGTTTTTCCCAGAGGGAACCGCGACCAAAGTTCCTTAATCACAGGGAATGTGATCTTTGACTTCAAGGAGGTGGCCTAACGGTATTGTGCCCTACGTCATCGATGCGACATCAGCTGCGGATACGAAAGTCCTCACTCAAGCCATGGAGGACTATCACAAAAATACGTGCATCCGCTTCGTACCCCGCACCAATGAGAACGACTATATTAAGATCTTCAAGGGCCAAGGTTGCTACTCTATGGTCGGCAAACAAGGAGGTCAACAGCCAGTGTCCATTGGGAGAGGTATCTTTCTGTTGTCGCATGTTCCTCCCGGCTGGGTCGAGTCGGGCATGTTGTCCATGAGCTGCTATCCTCGTACAATGAATGATATTTCCGTGCGATATTCCCCAAATATTCTCGCTCCGGTCAGGCTGCGCGTATCTCGGTACCGTGATCCATGAATATGGCCATGCCGTCGGGTTCTACCACGAGCACACCAGGTCCGATCGAGACCAATTCATCGACCTCTTCCTCGAGAACGTTGATCCGAACTATCACTCTCAATTCACAAAGCTTCAATCTTGGCAAAACAAGTAAGTTATACTTCGTATGCATCGCACGGAAGGCAGCCGAAGGTCGGTAATCCAGGTAGACAGTTCTTATACCTTAAATGTTGCAGACTATACAACAAATTCGATTACGACTCTGTGATGCTCTACGGTTCGAAGAGTTTCTCCAGGGTAAGGGGGAAGCCCTCCATGTTGAGGAAAAATGCTGAACCCATTGACGAAGTCTACAATCGGAAAGGAATGAGTCAGGCTGACATTGAACGAGTCAATAAGCTCTACGAATGTTCGCCGAAGAAGATAAACGACGTGAGGCGCAGATACGATCAAGATCCCCAGACGGATTGAGGCTTTCTTTAGAATGAAGAGGGGGATTTAATAAACTTCCAGCTGGAGGGGAAATCCGAGTTTACATCCATCAGAATGAAAGATCGTCGATGCCATTGTTATGTTGCTGCTTGCTTGATTCTCACTCCCGGGTTCTGCGACCACACAACGCATTTGTTTCGGGCATCGCGTGGCTTCAGCCGGGCCTGCGTTGCGCGCTGCGAAAAGCGCTAATAGCCAAATGTAATTGGTGTCTTTTTCCTTAGAAATATACACAGTCATTCATATATGACCCCGTTGGCTAGTGGCATTTGTAAACATGATATTGATCACACAGACTATCAAACAACTCACGAACACAATGTTCGTCAACTTCGTGGTGACGAGATTTTCGGGTGAATGAAAATTGGGCACAGATCAGGTGATGGTTGCGCGAGACATTTCCTCACCGAGCTTTGGACCTCACCGTGTCTTCCTCGAATACTCAAGTGTATACGAGGCCGTGTTCGCTCAGCACGGAATTTCGAATCAACAAGGATACATCGTGTATCGAGCCCACGGTGTGATCGACTCAGAACACTCGCGAGACAGTGGCCCCAACCCATATGCCTCCTCCACGACATCTCATTCTGTGCTGACAATCTGTCATTCATACCTCTGTGATCCAGGAATCCCGACCCAGGAACAGCTCAATCGCGCTAGGAATCGCGCCTTCCCATTTCTACTGTTCGAAATCAGTCCGAAGGTCCCTCTCTCTACCACTTTTCGTTCCCCATCATCGCTCGCAAGGCGGAACCGTTTTTATCTTTGTGACTGATGGCTTTGTCAAAACTCCTGAGAAATATGTCCTCCATGAATCATCATACCTGAAATTGTGAATCTCCTGTAATCTCTCTCCGCAAGGACGTCGATGACTGCATTGAGATTGTTGAGGGCCGACATGGTTTCGAGATGGGGAAGACCGCTCTCAAACTGTCAGCTTCTCCCATGTAGCTGACCATCCTGATAGGGAGGTTGTTTGGATTCTCGGGCCGTGAAGGTTTTTTCGACGAAGAATTCCACAGTCGGACGCAATCGTTCGCGAACAAGCCTCCGAACTACCCCGACCAGAGGAGGCCAATCTTCGCCTCATCACACAGCTCCGGAGCAAAAACGGGATCTCGGCTCTCAAAGAACAGAAGATCTCTACGTTTGAATGATTGGATCAGCAAAAAACATTCGATGAAACTGATCTTCCAGCGAACAATATTCTGCCGGAAAACTGGGAGGAATCGCTCTGGAAGATACGTTCTCTATCCGGGTATTCACAGTAAGAAATGCGTCAGCTGGATGGTCAAGAGAAGAGATGTACATATATTTCAAAGTGACAGAAACTTCGCCACCGAAACATCTTCACGTTCTGTCGTTGACTTTGACTGAGTGAATGCGATCCATCAAGTTTCATCGCGAGTACTGCGACCAAAAGCATTCGAGAGCGGTAGTTCTGTCGAATCGTATCGTTCCGTCGGGCTCGAAGGGTTCATTCACTCTTCCGTCAGCAAGTGAGTTAAATAAGCAACCACCCTCTGCCCGGTCTCCTTACCCTCGAAACTCTTAGGCTCGCCTAGGGCCATTCGAGGATCGCCGCAGGCCCCGACCACACTCACATAGACAGGCTGCTCTTCTTCTAAGTCTAGAACTTGAGGAAACAACACGGTGAGTTGGTCCAGTAATTTTTGAACGATTTCGGTACGGAGATTGTCGGAGGAATCAAACTAAGAAAGAGCTCTGATGTCTGCTGATGTGCAAGCTGGGTATCAGTTCAGTGTAGACCCGAGTGACAGAAGTTCTTTGTATCGTACGCTTCAATCAGATGAGTCTCGTCGAAGATTACGGTGACTCGACCTTCTGCGACCCAGTGGCATATACAAATTGTGTTGTGGCCATATCAGTGGGTGTAGTTGTTGGCCAGCAGCGTCAGGCCGCCGGTGGAGAAAACGGTTCTCGAGTCTTGATGAGATGACACCACCACCGCCAGCTCACAAACTAAGCCACTACCACCTTCGAAACCAAAGGGTCTCCGGACAGCGATGGGTCGACCCGTGCTCAGACTGCCGTCGAAAAATTCACTCAGTCTTCAGATTCGCAGAGGGTGGGGAGACTTAAGGATCGGAACTGCGGCAGTCAATCCTCGGGAAATTCTCCTTCTTCTTATCTCGCTCAAACCATGTAGATCAATCTATCTGATGATAATCAGTCTACGGCAAACGATTCACAACCTCTGAGTGTTTTTCTCCCTTATTTACTTTGAGCAAATCGGAGTTTTATAGCAAAACGTCTGTGGCGAGCTTAGTCGCCGCCATGCTCAGCGCAGGACTCGAGTTCGAGCCCGAGTGACAAATATGACACCGACACTCCCAGCCCTTATGGGGCGTTGCTGGTCGTTAGGGGATCTTTCTGGAAGTAGCTCTACGAGCGGGTCCCACTCGTTCGGGGAACTGACATCGTATCCGGGCTACCATAGTCGAAGGATTTCTCTTCCTTCAATGAGCCTCCATCCTCATTTCATGAGCAGCTAAACCCTCATCCCCTGAAAAGCTGGGGGCAGCGATTAGAGATCGGAGACCGGTCGTGTGAATGATCCACCCGCTTTCCATTCCAGATGGTGCTCAGTAAAGAGCAACAGAAGAAAGATGCGGAGATGCAGAAGAACCTCGACGAGGATGCTGTTTGGAAACGTATCCAGCAGAACACTTTCTTGCGCTGGGTAAACCAGCACTTATCGCAAGTGGAGAAAACCATAGCATCGCTCGAAACGGATTTCGCCGATGGTATCCGTTTCATCGCCTTGCTGGAAGTTCTTTCGGGTAAAAAGTGCCCCTACAAGTTCTCCAAACGACCCACCGTCCGAGGCCAGAAGCTGGAGAATGTGTACGTCGGCTTGAAGTTCCTCACCGATGACGAAGGTCTCAAGCTGGTTAACATCGGTGAGTTGGATAGAGCCATGCTCTCCCGCGTTAAGTACTGTATAACCCCGGCTGATAGATTCGAAATTGCGATCGAACGGAGCTGAAAAGATAGTTCTCGGCATCCCGCGCCAACCTGCTAGTAGAGACAAAGACGTTGTCATTAATAGCCGCCTCTGCAACTGGTGCACAGCACTCTTTCCTAGATCATGGCTCGTTGAGACGCTAACGACGCCGCATTCGTTCTTCACCTAGAAGCAGCGCTCGCTAGGTAGGACTGCTGTGTTACCTCTGAGATTCCTGTTTATTACGAAGCTTCTGATTGACTCGCAACTCGATCGAAGACTCTGAAACTCAATTCTATTCCTCGTCTGATATCTCGCAAAGCAATACCGAACTATTCAACGAGAGAGTAGGTGTCGCACGTATCATTCGAGAAACAAAGAGGAAACGAGGTGGGCGTCGGCTCTGGTCAGAGGGCTCGGACTCACCCTCGTGATTCACGGCGTCGGCTTCAACCATTCCGACCCTAGAATGTTCTCCGCAGAGAAAGCTCTCAGACCAACCTAGAGCCAACTCCGAATTCAACATATACACGCGATCCCATTGATCTGGCATCTTCTAACGGAGGCTGAGCCGAATGTCGACGTTCCGATACCACGAAATTTGACGAGATACAGTTCCATGAAAGTCCGTTTACATGATGCCTCGCTAACTTTACATGAAACGTTGCTTGGCTCCCTTATCGGTTATTCGGTTGATGGACTAGAGCAGTGGTTCTCAAACTCCACTGACCCATCGACCCCCTAGGCGACTTCGTTGAAGTTTATGGACTGCCGTCCCCCAAGGGGTCGACCGTCGACCCTTGATCCACCTACGTGGACGCCAAGAACTATGGTCGAATCCACCCCGACATCACCTTTGTAAACCGGAGATCGGCTATCGACCACTCTGAGAACCACTGGATTAGAGGATCCGAGGAACTTCCAAGTTAGGTCCAAACGCTTCCATCCTTCATGAGCTTGGACAGCATGGGTCCACTGCATTTGTAAGTTGGAGACGTCGGGTTCTACTGCAGCGATTCCTTCCGAGAACTGCGCTCTTCCGAAATGGAATCCAATTTGAATCTCCAAGTTTGACTTCTCTGATCAACGTGATGTCGGGAGAAGAGTGCATTGTAAGATGCCATGATTGAGGAGCGTATGTGAAGTTGAATTGTGAGCCATTCGAGCTAGCTGGAATCCGCTCGGGCCGCACCCATGCACTTTAGCTGTATATGCTTGAAGTGCGAAGAGGTGTTGCAGCGCTCTGTAATGCTCTGGTGGGATACTTGCACAAGGCTGCGAGAAATGAACATTTCAGTGCAACATCGATCACATCAGCTGATTCTTGCAAAAAAGGTTTATACTCGAATGGCTGACATAATCGAGGGTGGAATCGCAGATGCTGATACGATCGAGGGTGAGATTGCAAAAGTTCACATACGCGAGGTATTGCATTACTCTGATCATTCAGATTCCTGCTATCCCTTGAATTGTTCCGGGGTTCGATGCGGACCAACCGGTAGCGGAGACCGTGGGGGAATCACCCAAGTTGGAGAAGTCGAGTCCATTACGAGGTGATTGAAAGTTCATTTATTTACATGTTGGTTTGCGGAATTATTTACAAGTGTCGAATGGTTCAGTCTTCGGGTTTCTCGGGTGGCGGGCCACATGGTTGAAGCATTTTTCGCATCAGATTGAACCGCACTCTTCCCTTGGTCTCGTTCTCCACGATTGAGAAGAAAGAAAGCATGTTGTCGTGGCCGATGTAGGAGGCATAAGTGTCACGATGCTGATTCACCAGCCACTCGAATTTACTTGTGTCCGCATGCCCGGTACCGATGTATTTCGACTGCAAATGTTCCAGCTGCGAATGGATGTTGTAACGTTCGGCCATGCTGAAATGGGGTCGAGAGAATTTGAGAAGCAGTCCTCGTCAATGGCGGATTCGAATCGAAGGAAGGCGCATTCTCCGACGCATGAATTCTATCCAGCGAGCCGGTGAAAGTGAACTACGGAATCTCTCTGAACCATGACCACAAACGCTGCCGATCGATTCAGAGAGGGTTCCCACAGAACCTCGCTTGCACTGACAAACTCGTGCCTCTGAATGAGATCCCAACAAACTACAAACCTTGACAGAGAATCTTCCCCCTTGACGCGAAACGTGAATCAAACCGCTGTGTATCAAAAGCCGGAACGGTTTGTTTACGATGGAAATGATGAGATGATCTCTATCTGCACGATCACATCAGCGCAGGCCTATCGACATTGAGTGTGCGATACTCCTCAGCCCTAACCAAGAGTTCTATAGCCAGCAGATAGCCTCGGCAAGGAAAACGTTGTGAGAGCCCAAACAAGGCTGTGAAGGCCCTCTCTCCTAGCTTCGAGTTATACCGGTCTGTCAGAGCCGGACACAGGTCAGGGGCCTCCTCGGCGGGCCCGGGTGGTTCCTCCGATACAGTCAGACCATCCAGACGAGGCAAACTGTTCGTGAGACAAGAGACGGCGTGTCAGAACTCTTGCTAGGCTTAGAGCTCGGGTTCAAGGAACTCTGTTGTTGCAGGCATTGTTGTAGCACTCGCTCGCCGACTGTTCACAGACTCGCTCGATGAATGGCACCATATTTGACTGAACTTCGAAGCACGTGGTTCACTCGTCACTTCGGAGTGTCTACGCTTTTTCCATTATTCGTATCGTCCGAGGCCATCAAATGAAAGGGGCTTCAATTTCTCGTGATGATCAATGTCAACGCACTATGCGCTAGCCTGTTTCTGGAGAAACCAGCATGTATCGCATAAAACATGGGTCCCTAGAAGAGCTAACGGCAGTGATGAAGAACTATCTTGCAGACTCATCAGATATTGTCGATTGTAAATTGAAACTCATACTGGGTTTGATCTGGACGCTCATTCTCCACTACTCTATCTCACTTCCCATGTGGGAGGGTGACGATGAGAATCTGCTCGAGGGAAAAGCAAAGACCCCGAAGGACAGACTCCTCAAATGGATCCAATCGAAGGTACGAGAAGCTTGTTTCCGTCGGGACCTAGGGGTCCAATACTTCCCAGATCAGTGTCGAATGACTCTTTTTTTCTCTCAACGCCCTTGATTCGGTGCAGATTCCGGATAAGTCCGTGAAAAACTTCACCAAAGACTGGAACGATGGAACGACTCTGGGCGCGCTCGTCGATGCCTTGGCTCCCGGCTTATGTCCTAACTGGCAGAAATGGGATCCTCAAGACAAAGTCAGAAACATAAAAGAAGCGATGGATGCAGCTGAAAAGTGGCTGGGCGTAGCTCCGGTATGATCTCAGCATTCTGAACGAAATCGCAATTATATAGTCGGAGCGTTCATTAGAGTTCGAACGACTGACAGTTTCAACCTCCCAAACTTGTTCGTTTTCAAAGCTCATTGATCCGGACAATATGGCGAACCCCAAAGTCGACGAGTTATCGATGATGACTTATCTGTCGCAATTCCCCAACGCCAAACTGAAGGAAGCGGCGCCTCTAAAACTGGAAACGAACCCCAAGAAAGTTCGTTGTTTTGGCCCTGGCATCGAACCCAAAGGAGTCACATGCGGTGCTCCGACTACTTTCACAATCGAAACGTTTGGTGCTGGAGAAGGCGACCTCGAGGCATGGGTTGAGGATGGAAAAGGCAACAAGACCAAGGTGAGATTCGCTGCTCGTTAACCAAGCGTCCAACGTTGACACGGCAGAACATTCCCAGGGATTGAGAATTTCCGTTACGACCCAGGTCAATATCAAATTGGAAGACGAGGGAAAGAAACGCTGGAAGGCGAGTTACACACCAAAAACCCAAGGAGCACACAAAGTGTTCGTCAAGTTCGCGGGCCAAGACGTTCCGAAAGCTCCATTCTCTGTCCACATCGAAGGAACTCCCGGAGATCCGAAGAAATGTGTGGCGTCCGGTCCCGGTATCGAACCGAAGGGCCGCCCCGCCGGGAAACTCACGAACTTCGAAGTGAAAACCACCGGAGCTGGCTTTGGTCAGGTGGAGTGCGTCATAACGGATCCCGAAGGAAAAACTTCTGCGGTGCCGATGAAGCTCAACAAAGTCGCCGATGATCTGTACAAATGCGAATACTGTCCCGTCAAGCCAGGGCCTCACGTTGTACAGGTGCTGTTCGCGGGAAAGCCCATACCCAAAGCCCCTTTCAAAGTCAACGTGGGGATGCGTAAGTTTCAACCACTGAGACTCTGGGTTCGAATGTTCCAGCTCGTCTAGACGGTTAAAGACCCAATTGAATCTCGTTCTCCGATTTACAGCTTGCAATCCTCGTCGCGTTAAGGCATCAGGACGCGGTCTCCAGAAGAAAGGAGTGCGAGTCGGAGACGTTGCTGACTTCAAAGTTCTCACCGCCGACGCTGGTGATGGTAACGTCGAGGTGGAAGTCACCGATCCTGATGGCAAACCTCTGCCCGTCGAAATAAAACAGACTAAGGACGACCGTTACGATGTTTCCTACAAACCCGTGAAGGAAGGCGCTCACAAAGTCGTGGTCAAATACGGAGGAGACGAGATTCCGAAATCGCCCTACGAAGTCGGAGTTGGTCCCTACAAGGAATCTAAAATTGTGGCCTACGGCCCGGGCCTCAAGGGCGGTGTCACGGACAAGCCGGCCAAGTTCGTGGTCGACACCAATGGAGAGACAGGCTCGCTGAGTTTCACTATCGAAGGTAGTAATTCGAAGGACTTATCTTGAACAATCTATTCACGCGTCGCTGAAATCTGTCACGACTGAGAGAGACCGATCAGGGAATATTCGGGTCTTCATGGCTGCGAGTTTTGTTCCAGGACCGTCAAAATGCTCGATCCAATGCGAGGACCTCGGTGACGGCTCTGCTGGCGTCACCTATACGCCCAGTGCTCCGGGTGACTATGTCATCCATATCTTGTGCGACGGCGAGGACATTCCGAAGTCGCCTTATGTTGCCACCATTGAACCCGAAATGGAATTCGATCTGACCAAGGTTTGTTTTCGAGGCTCACCCCATCTATCGAAAACATCGGCCGCTTGAGCTCGAGGTCTAACTTTTCCGACTCTCAAGGTCAAAGCCTTCGGGCCGGGCCTTAGCCCGGGGGTTCAGCAGGACAAACAAGTCGACTTCACCGTTGACTGCAAAGCGGCTACGGCCAAGCCCGAATCGGATCCCAATGTCACCGTAGAAATCCACAATGAGAACTACGAACCGATCCCCGTGACCGTTAAATCGAACAAGAACGGAACCGTCAGCTGCTCGTACAAGCCTAAAGACGACGGGAAATACACAGTCTGTGTGAACTATAACGGATGTGCCATTCCGGACAGTCCTTTCAAGGTAACTTGGTCGATGACTCGAAGTTTGATATCTCCTCCGACGTCGTCCCGAGCGTGGACCCCTTTCCCGAGAAAAAATTGTCACTCTTAGAGGGTCATGAAATGTTGGAACAATGCCTGGATTTTTCAGGTCGATGTGACGGCGAGCTCGGATCCTCTAAAAGTGAAAGTCTACGGTCCTGGCGTCGAGAAAGGAGTGAAGAGTAGCACTCCCACGAAATTCTTCATCGATTGCAAAAATGCTGGCTCCGCGAAACCGAAAGTAAAAATGACCAACGAAGATGGCGATGAAGTGAAGGTCAAGATTACGGACAACAAGGATGGAACCTACACTTGCGATTATAAGACACCAACACCAGGAAACCATTTCGTGAGTTCAATGATTCCGGGAGCACGTTCGATGGGATGAGGGAAGATCGCACCAGCTCTCAATGACAACTCAACACTTTTTCAGATAACGGTCGAGCAAGGCGGGAAGCCTGTACCTGGATCGCCTTTCAAAGTTGCCGTTGAGCCTCACATGAGCACCAAAGATGTCATCGTCAGCGGGCTTCAACCGGTAATCTTCACGAACGCTATCAACGAGTTCCAGGTCGATACGTCTAAGCTATCGAAACCAGATGACCACAAAATTGAGTGCACCATCGTCAAGCCTGACGGTTCTCGACAACTTGCGAAAGTTGAACCTGTCGGCAATGGGAAATTCAAAGTCACTCACATTCCGAAAGAAGTCGGTAAGTTCCGACTCCGATCGATCGTCACGGCACTACGAGCCATCAGATCCGCTTGTGGTGTCTCATCCAGTGTTGTTGCATCGCATACCGATTAATTCCGTTCCGTGAATATATTCCCAAAGGTGCCTGCGAGTACAAGGTCACCGTGGACGGCATTCCTGTTCCCGACAGTCCGTTCCCAGTGAAAGTGGAGAGCGGCTGTGATCCGTCGAGGGTGAAAGTTTACGGCCCCGGAATCGAATTCGGGAAAGTGAATGAAGAAAACAAATTCACCGTCGAGACCAAGGGTGCAGGAACGGGAGGTCTGGGTTTGTCGATCGAAGGTCCGACCGAAGCAAAGATGACTTGCGTTGATAACAGGTAGCGTGGGCTCGCCGATCTGAGCGGTGTGGCTTTCATTTCTCCGGAAACTGCGGTGTTCAGCGCCGAGGCTCAATATCTAACGTCTCATACCAACTCCAGGGACGGAACTTGCACGGTGACTTACGTTCCCGACACTGAGGGGGTGTACCGGATCGGAGTCAAGTTCGCCGGGCAGGATGTTCCGGGAAGCGTTTTCGAAGTTCCGGCTGCGAAGAGCCTCGACGTGTCAAAGGTCACATGCTCCGGCCCGGGTCTCGAAGAGGGCAAAGTTCGAGCTGGCGTTCCTCAAAACTTCACCGTAGATACTAAAGCTGCGGCCGGCGGCGGAAAACTCCCAGTGAGCGCTACCGTTACATCGTCGGGTGAGCTTCCACGCTGATGAATGCGGTCAGCCCCCCCCCCCCCCCCCCCAACATGATTCTTCTTCTTCATATCAGTAATATATTGCTCCCGGTCAGTACGCTGAAAGGATATCGGCTCCAGGGTTGAATTCTACTCCCACGCGAAATGGAGAAACGTCCCAGCGTTCCAAATTATTGAAGACCTCTTGAAAATTCACAGATGGAACGGCATGTCCCGTTGAGGTCACAGACATTGGCGATGGGAAGTTCTCCGTCGATTACATTCCTCCGGAGGATGAAAAAGCTTCATGCAAGATTGAAGTCCGTGCTGCTGGCAAAGAAGTACCGAAGAGTCCATTCAACCTCAAACTGAAACCGAAGGCGGAACCGAACAACATCAAAATGGTGGGAGCCCCCCCGAAAGAGGTTCCCTGCTCTATCCCCCAGGAGTTCGTAATTGACACGACGGAAGCTGGAGCAGGAAAGCTTGATATTGAAGTTGTGGTAAGGGCTTTCCTGATGCGCATTCCGAGTTTCCCTCATAAAATGCTCCTGTGGGAATTCAATGCTGACATACTCCATTCGTATCTCCAGAGTCCGAATGGGGAAGTCCGTCCTGCTAAGACCAGGATGCTGCCCGATGGCAAGACCAAAATCCTATTCGTTTGCGACACTCCCGGCAAGAACAAAATCGTCACCAAGTTCGACGATAAGGAAGTCAAGCAATGCAGCTTCCAGGTAGAAGCCAAGAAGATTGGAGATAGCTCCAAGTGTATCCTTGATGGTGAGTTTCAGAGCAATCCGAGTCGAATTCCTCTCCAGAGGATGTGGGCCAGTGATCCCTCTCCGGGCCCATTCCTGTGATGCTTCTCGGATCGCATCGAGCTCCTCACAGATTCGTCATATTTCCTCCAATTTGACTGTCTTTCGCAGAGAACTCGATCCCGAAGGCCGTCGCTGTCGGCAAAGACTACGAAGTCAAGGTGGACACACGAAATGCGGGTGAGGGAAGACTCACGGGATCGATAACGAAGGTCGGCTCCAAGACGAAGAGCGTCACCGACTGCAGTGAAGTCGATACCATCGTCAACAAAGATGGAACCCAGACCGTACGCTTCAAGGTCAAGGAGAAAGGGGAATATAACTTCGATCTCAAATTCGGAGGAGAGAAAATAACAAAAACGACCAAGATTGTGGTGAGTTCAAGCTGGACCTCGCATGAGATCCCTTCTCGGCAAGAATACCAAACTTTGACAGGTCCGTCGTATTCTTATCCATACGGGGAAGCCGATAGTGGTGAATTGCCGCATGGGAAGAAGGGAAGTGAAAAATCTCATACTTCGGTGTCGTTCTCGACCGCATTCCTGTGCTTGGAACCTCCGCAAGCTCAGTTTCACGGATATTCCTCGGTGTTCTCGGCTGTGATGAGCTGTCAGCCGATCAGGTCAGCTTTCTGACGCGTCTTCCCTTCAACATCCATGAGAAATTCGCTGAGCACGGAGGCTTGCCTGAATCAAAAGCACCCATCAAGAGGTCGGAGAAACAACTGGCCCGTGCTCAGCTGCGTCGGTCTGACCAAGGCATCCCGGTTCTCGGACCGTACCTCGTGAGCACTTCGAGCTGGAGAACAGAGTACGCGTGCCAACCCACCCGCCCGTCCGCCCGCCCGCCCAGAGTAATCTGCCTTGAGGCAACTCTTACATAACAGTCGACAGATTTGATTCTGTAGCAGCGGTCTCTAAGAATATACAGATGTCAGCGGAACGAATTTTTTCAATTGGGGAAGTTTGTTAGGCCGAGCCCCTCCTCGAGGCAGCGGATGATGTATAAAAACAGAATGTTCTCGGCCTCAAGACTGAACGCGTACAGTATACCACTCAGAAAAGCGGGATTTAGCGAATCAATCTCATCCTCCCGAAACTTTTTCCGGACTACCAATTGTACGAGCTCTGCAACAGAGATCAGCCTCATATATTCCGCAATTTTCCACGCCGACGATCCGGTAGACAGGGGCTGGTTGCTGTCAAACGTATGGTTTCAATATGAGGGTGGTTCCACACATCGATACGCGAATGCTTCGCTGTCTTGATCGGCAGTGACCTGATCCTGACGAAACGTTGTCTAAGATACAAAGAGACACAACACGGGACCTGTTGTCTCCCTGACAGCTTTCACCGTGGCCTGCGGTGATGTTTGCTCGAGACAAAATTGATCCGCTGGTCCTATCAGCAATGTCTCAGTGAGAAATCAATCTCGGATGAGTGAAGACAAAACAATGTTCCGTAGCCACTGCTTCGGGAAGCTGTTTGGGAGATGTGACCTTCACAACCACAGAACTATTCGGCGCTAAAGCAGAGGCTGTTTCCTCTTATTTCGCTGAAGGGGCATAATATTTCGTTGGCGGATTCTCGCTGGGCGCGTGCCTCTCACGGAGGTCTGCGAACTCAGCTGACGGGACGCCTAGGCAGAGTGAAATATCTGTTGCATGGTTGCGAACATGCTTGCGAGCTCTTAAAAGCCAATCGACCTCTCGTCGGCTCGCGACGAACATCGAGAGCACCGGTTATCTGTTTTTAGAAGGAGGCGAATACAGACTCTCATCCTCGCACTCGGCTGGACGATGTGTGAACTGAGTTCAGTGTTATCTAGACGCGAAGATAGGAGACAGCTTCCGTCTTACGGATTCTTTCGATACCGAACAAATAGCTGTCAGTTCGGAGGGCGAGCTGCGAGTCATCCGCGCGACCGCCTGCCTGTCCTCCTACTCGGCAGAGCCGCTTTTCCAGTGGGAGGTCCCAGGTTCTCGCAGAGAGCAAAGCAACAAGGCTACGAGGAATCTCTCTGTATACGGCTAATAAATACGGCTCTGCATTCGGTGTGAAATCCACTCTGCCGGACCTCTACAGAGAGAGCCACATTGAGACCGAGCTCACGATCGATCAGCCACCAGACGAGGACGCAAGCGATGCAGTTATTTGTCGTTGAAGAAACGCTCGGCGCGTATTGAGACCTCTGCTGGAGCTCGTCTGAAGTCGATAAGGATCGAACATGTGCGAAGATCTCTGGAATCTATACGAGGTTGTCTTTGAGGTTGTTCGCCGGTCGCCGGGAACCGTAGTTCACAACAGTTCAGTGGTTATCCAGGAATGACCAAAACATGGGCAGACGACAGTTCATTCAGGACGACGACGATGATGATGAAGTCAGTCGTGACAGTTATGACTGCAATGACCTGCGAAGGATGTCTCCGGTCTCATGGCCTGCTCGTCGACGTGAGACCCCCTCAACTTAGTACCTTGGAAGAGGCCTGCGCTGCTACGAGGAGGGAAGGGAGAATTCATCAGACTCTGGCGAAGCGGAACTATACTTTATTCCACTTCACTCCTATACGGCAGGCCATTGACTCAGGGAGATTAAGAGGGACACGCTTCTAAAACTATCATCCATGTTTATATCTGAGAGAAAGCATCTCTGCAGGCCGCCCATTCTTTACTCGACGCCATTGTGCTGACGAGGTGTCAGCGTCAGACCTCATCAAAGCTCGCGCGTCTCGCAAAACCTGATCAGCGTATCTACTCGTTCCTCCCTTGTTCTATCTGTTAGTCCAACTGCGTACCTGGGTTCCTGTTGCAGAGAGACAGATCGCCCAACGCGGTAGTAGACTCGAATTCGAAATCATTGCGGCAACTGTGTGTTTGTTCCGTTTTCCTCAGCTTCATCATTACCCTTCTCCCAACCGATGAGAACAAAAACAGAAAAGGTTCCAAGAGCGTTCCGTGGACGGTATCGAACCATCCTCTCGGAGCGGTTTCGCTCATCCTGACTCGTCCCGGCCTTTAGAGCTCGAGAGAAGATCGACGAAATATTCCGCCGGTTGGTTGCAGGCCGCGAATTTCCGTTTCCGGTGTCTGTTTCCATTGCCCACCTCCCCTGCTTCTTTTGTTGACTGCACTCTTGATGTATTGCTCCTCGCGAGGTTTGCCAGGCGCGTCGATTGATTTTCTCCATATGCGTCGATGCCTCTCTAATAAGCTTCCGATACCCGATGAAATCCGCTGCTTCGCTGCGAATATGCCCGATGGCTTGCAAGCAGACAGGCGAGCCAGCTGACAGCAAAAGCCACCAGCAGACGAGCGACGACACCAGCGCAGGCTGCGAAGAAAGGTTGCCGGGAACCAAGAGAATGTATTATTTCAAGTGACCTGACCGCTGTTAAAAAGCAGGGGTCGTTCGTAACAATATCATCACATTATTCGGCCTTTAGGCCCAAAGGCTTGCCTTGCCTTCGGACTTGGGGAGGGCGGGCGGACGGGTGGTTGCTCAGTTCCGGGAGAGTGCGAGTCCGGTCATCCTACGAAGGTCTGCGAGAGTCGCTACTCGGCGAGTCTCCCCGCACTTAACACAGTCGTAGTTTAAGGTTTCGAAGACTGTTTGCAGCTCGGAACGAGCGAACGAGCGCTCGTGCCTTGCAGGTGAGTTACCCACGATCTCCGCCCTCGCTTGCGGACCCTACCGCGATCAGATAGTTCATGGGAAATCCCGTATCCGCACATTGTCCCGTCGATCGGAACCGGTGTGTGCCTCGGTGTCGTGCAAGTGCAGCTCTAGTTTGCGCGAGCTGTGAGTTCATAACATCCATGTCGTTGGCAATCATGCCACATGAGATGAACGAATCGAAGTTTCGTGATCGAATCAGGGGAGATTGAGTTTTCATCGATTCGAATGGAATTCTCATCGAGTCCTTCATGTGATCCGATTGTTCCTGGTACTGTCACCTGGTACTGAAGGTATGAATCGTTCACATATTCTTCCGCGGAGAGGAGATAGTAGTTGAGAAAGCGAATGGCTTTTGGAATTAGCCATATCTTCCTGAGCGGGTGAACTCAGATTCAGCAGAATCCCCTCCCCGACTTCCGCTGAGTCTCCGTCTCATGCTCCGAGATTCTTTCCGTAGAGCCTCGACTTCACTCGAAGCATTTAATGAAGAAGCGTTCGTTGATGGCCATGTGCAGACTGCGCTTTCTGTTGCCACTCCTGCCCTTCGGGGCTTGCTCGGCTGCGAATCAGACTCGATCCAATTCGGTGGCGATTGCGCTGATCAGAGAGATTTCTGAATTATTCCAAACACTCGATGGGACGCTTGACAAACCGATGCCCTCCAACAACGCTGCTCTGCTTTCCACGCCTCTCCGAGACGTTCATTTAGCACAACCCTAGCAGGTACAAAGCTCTGTGAACTGCCCGAAAAGCCGCCGGGAGTCAGAGGCAGCTAACTCGTTGCTTCCTGAGTGGGTTGGTTTGCACCGACTTCATTCTTTTACCTGCGTCTCGTTGGAATTCTGAAGGGTGCTCGTTCGTCAACTCATTCACTTCCGCTGGAAATCCGTACAACGGCCCTAGACGAGAGTCGCTGTTTTTCTTTTTCTCGTCGGGGCTCTCGAGCGGGTTCTCAGATCACATGAGATGCCTTCTGGGCAGCAAGCCTTGCCAGGTGATTGGCTGATGTGATCTTGGCAATCGTACCGACCCCGCGTCGGAAACCAGTCAGATGACAGCCGCCCGAGTCGCAGACCTGCGTAAGCCACTCAGATCACAACAAGAGGCCCGATTCATCTCGAGTCTCGAAAGAATGCATGCGTTCGGCTGACCCGTTTGTGCAGGGCTGTTCACTCAACTAATGATACTTCCCGGCTCGGCTCTGGGAGCTTTTCGCGCTGATCTACCGTCGGATGACAGATTGTCCCAGCACCAGTTCAATTACGAGGCTTTGCACTGGGCGATGGGTGATTCGGAACAGCGAGTGAGGTCCGTGACCTGTCCTCCGGATCTCGGCCTCTCCGACGGTTCATTCGTCATCCGAATCGGGATCATGCCCGGAAACAAAAGATCCGAACAGGTGTCAAAGCTCCCGCCGTTACCCCGCAACCCTTGCCCTTTCAGACAACCCAGGAAGTATACGAGGAAAGCACAACCACCACAAGTTACCGCAAGGAGACCAAGACCACAAAGAAGTTCCACGGGCTCCAGCTCACGAACCTTCCCACACGTCATAAGAACAGCGCTGACGTAGACGCCTTCGTCAAAATGCCGTCTGGAGGAATCGACAGGCCGGTGATCGTCGACAATCAAGACGGTACCGTGTCTATCCGCTACGATCCGCGTGAAGAGGGCTGTCATGAGCTCCACGTGAAATTCAACGGCGAGCACATCCAGGGCAGCCCGTTCAAGTTCAACATCGACTCAATCTCGTCCGGCTACGTCACCGCCTACGGACCCGGTCTCGTCCACGGTATCGCCAACGAGCCAACTCAGTTCCACATTTCCACGAAAGGTGCCGCGTCGGGTGGGCTCAACGTTGCCGTTGAGGGACCCAGCAAGGCTGATATCAACTACCACGATAACCGCGACGGTACCGTGACCGTCACGTACTTGCCCGCCGCTCCGGGTGATTACAAAATAACGATCAAGTTTGCCGACGAACACATCAAAGGATCGCCCTTCACCGCGAAGGTCACCGGGGAGGGACGCAAACGCGCTCAGATTTCCGTCGGCCATTCCTCTGAGGTTTCGCTCAAGGTGCAGGAAAAAGACATCAAGACCCTGAACGCCTACATAGTCGCCCCGAACGGCCTCGAGGAACCCTGCTTCCTCAAGCAGCTTCCCAACGGACAACTGGGTGAGAGAACCGAAAGGGAGTAGAAGACGTCTCATTCGACGATCTTGAACGAGTGAAGCATGCATATTTTGACATGGTGTAGGAGATGGGGCGCCATCTTGAGGAAACACTTTCCGCTTTCAGGAATCTCGTTCACACCCCGTCTGACGGGAGAGCACCGAATCCACGTTCGCCGACAAGGCCAAGAGATCACCGGGTCACCCTTCAAGATCAGCGTACTTGACTGTGAAATCGGAGACTCCACTCGAGTCCAGACTTCAGGAGCCGGTTTGATTCAAGGAATCACACAGAAAGCAAACGAGTTCGTCATCAACACCAAAGACGCCGGTGCGTATCCCAAGCGTCGGTCGGTTGCTTTGAATCCGCCGCATGCAGGATTTGCGGGAAGTTGCCACAATCTCTCTGTGACCGCAACGTTCGGCTCTCCGCAGGCTATGGCGGCCTGTCAATTTCGATGGAGGGTCCCTCAAAGGCCGACATCAAGGTGAAGGACAATGAAGACGGAACCGTCAAAGTCAACTACGTGCCCTCCGAGCCTGGATATTACATCCTGAACGTGAAGTTCGCCGATCACCACGTACGTGGGTCGCCGTTCACGATCAAGGTGGACGGTGAGGGATCCAACGTTCAGCGAGAGAGGATAAAGAAACAGCGAGAGGCCGCTCCCATTTCCGACGTGGGGTGAGTTCCCGTCGTTCACTGATAAAGGTCCGCGTCCGATCCGAAGAGAGAGTTGAGAATCTGATTTCACGTGTGTGTCTCTTGCAGACAAGAGTGCAAATTGATCTTCAAATTGCCCAACTCGTGCGCTCTCGACATGGACGCAAAAGTGCAGGGTCCTGGAGGGGACACCAACCCCGCATGCATCCGTGATTCAGATGACGGCGCCTACGAGGTCGGCTTTGTGCCCAAAGTAGCCGGGATCCACACTGTCACAGTCCGCCACAAGAAGTTCCACATACCGGGATCGCCGTTCCAGTTCACAGTCGGACCCTTGAGAGATTTTGGAGCCCACAGGGTGCACGCTGGGGGTCAAGGACTCGAACGCGGCATCGCTGACGAGCCTTGCGAGTTCAACATCTGGACTCGCGAAGCTGGTGCTGGAGCCCTCGCAGTTTCCGTTGAGGGACCCTCGAAGGCTGCCATCGATTTCAAGGATCGGAAAGATGGCTCCTGCTACATCACCTACAAAGTCAGCGATCCTGGGGAGTATCGAGTCGGTATCAAGTTCAACGATCAGCACATCCCAGACTCGCCTTTCAAGGTGAATAAATTTTTCACGAACCAAATCATGACCGACCTCAAAAAGCTCAAAATGTGTGCGAATCAAAAATAAGGTTACCGCATCATTATTCTGATGAGCTCGATTCGGTTCTCAGGTCTACGTCATGCCGCCAGCCGGCGACGCCGCTCAAATCGAACTGGCAAACGTTCCCGACAACATCAAGGTGAACACACCTGTCAATCTCAGCCTGCGAATGAACGGCGCCAAAGGAACTCTCGATGGGGAGGTGGTCGATCCATCCGGGAAAAAGGACGATTGCTTCATGTGCTGCCTCGACTCAGGTAAGCATCCACGTCCACTACGCCATCCTAGCGCTCTGTTCGAAGAGCCATGCGCTCATGGAATCATGCGATTTCAGAGGAATGGGCTCTGCGATTCCTCCCGAAAGAAAACGGCGTGCACCATATCCACATCCGCTGCGACGGGGTCCATATCCCCCAGTCCCCCTTCAGGGTACTGGTCGGCACCGATGACGCTGACCCAGCCGCTGTTAACGCTCACGGTCCCGGCCTGAAGGAGGCGATCGCCGGCCAGAAGACCGACTTCATCGTTGACACAACCGCTGCCGGCATTGGCAAGCTCAAGGTCCAGGTCGATGGGCCCACTAAGGTCTCCATGGATTGCACGGAGATCGACGAGGGCTACAAAGTGCACTACACTCCTCTCGCTCCCGGCGATTACTTCATCGCTGTCAAGTACAACGGCTACCACGTTTGCGGATCGCCGTTCAAGGTCACCGTGAGCGGTGAAGCAACCCGAACGTCCGCTGGTGGTCTCGTGGCCGCCAACGTCGCCGAGAGCTCGAACGTCGAGCTTGACACCGTTCTCAAGCAGGGGACTGCCAAGGCTGACCGACTCCCAGCCTTCAAGTCGGATGCGAAACGGGCCACCTCGAAGGGCTTGGGCTTGAAAAAGGCTGTCATGGGACGGGCCAACACCTTCACCGTTGACTGCAGCAACGCTGGCAACAACATGCTCTACTGCAGCGTCTTCGGACCCAAAGGGCCTTGCGACGAGACATTCGTCAAGCACATGGGTCGCAACATGTATAACGTGACCTATCAGTGCAAAGAGAGAGGTGATCACATCATCATGGTGAAGTGGGGAGACGAGAATATTCCCGGCTCTCCTTTCAAGGTGATTGCCGCCTAATCTAACGAGAGTTTGCAAGGTTTCTTATGTGAGCTTCGCCATGCGTATGAGATTTCACTGAATTATCTTCGACCCCGTATTTCTCGACTGATACGGAGAATGGGAAGATTTTCAATGCATAGCACATCAATGATCAAGTGACTCTCGATCGGAAGATCCACTGACTCAGGACATGAGTATGGTACAATCACGAAGACGGATCTATGCAGATACAATGACTACTTTCGATCATCCATTTGCCGCTCATCCAAAAAAGTGTCAGAGTACTCAAATGTGTTCAGCAATAAAAATGCCTGCTACGAAAAAGTAATCGGAGTTTCACTATCGCCATGAATTGGCTTGATGTGGAGTTAAGAGTGTTCTGCCAAGGGTTATCGATCGACAGAGTTGCTAAGAGCTGTTCTATTTTCGCGGAGGTCGTGTGGAATCCGGAAAACCTGAACTTCCAGCTCGAATCATTCGCCGAGTCTCTCGGGACCCATGAAGCCACAGTTGTTGCTCATAAATACGGCTATGTATTTCAAGAAGCACGTGGATTCACGTTCCCGCAATGGTATATTCTGTCTCGCTTCTTGCCCATCCACCTTTGATCTTGGTTTTCACTCACAAAACGACAAGTGTCACGATGTTTCCTCTCTCATCCTGGTTAGCTTCATCTGATCAATCGGGAGCCGGATGAGACTGAATGGAGGGACCCCGAAGAAACGTCATCATCAAGGTGTTCCGATGAGAACGTAAGAACCCTCGGCAGCAATCGCCTAGAGTAAGCATTCAGACCCATCCGACCGCTGCCATGGCTCTCAAGGTTCTGCCCGATCCATCAGTAGTTATCCTCATCGCTTCGGTTATCCCGGTTGTCCTTTTCCCCATACGCTCTGTGCTACCTCGCTGTTTGTTGCGCGGGCGCGGGGAGCGCTCCGATTTTGAACGACAGCCCCTCTTTCGCTTCGGTTGTCGTCCATGTTGGGATCGGTTAAAAGCCCAGTTCTCATAGGAGCCAGCCTCACTGTACTTATCATCCGCATAAAAAGCTAATCCATCGAATAATCTTGAACATCAGCGTGGTTCCCTCCGAGCCAACGCTTCGACGAGCCTGTGCACCAGGAAAAGACAGCTGTTACAGGAACTGGATAAAACGGTAGGTGCAGACTCCATGCTCGTGCTTCGCGACGGCTGGCGACCGTAGTCCGAGCTCTAGATTTGCTCTTGTTGCCATGAAAATGTCTCTACGCGGATGCTTTTCAAGCTTTTCCGGATGCACTTCTCGACGTCGTTCTCCGCGATCCTACTCGAGCATGAATTCAGCATATTGATTATCATGCGCAGTTTTCGGAATCGATCACAAAATTCGACGGTGTTTCGTCCGGTGGAAAATTGCGCGATTTTCGCTGAGAAGCGGGAGTAGCTCCCGGGAAGCTCAACTGGAGTCGACTCGAGACAGGGTTGGAGATACGAGAGTTTCCTTCTGTGGAATCGAAAGCAAATGATCATTCCAGTTTGCAATGCCGTCATGGTGGCATCTGTTACGTCAATGGCGCGTAATAAACAACGATCGGTCGATAGGAGATCTATTAAGGGTACGATCGCCAGGCTCTGATCGCCGAAACAGAGTCATGCTTCAAGGTTCCGTAGTGTTTCGTCAAGCTCGAATTATTCATCAGCGAAGCAGGGAGAAATCAGAAATCGCGGTTTGCTCTCTCAGGAAATTCACGGGGTTCGAGCCGTTCTCCTGCGAGACTGGCGCAAAGGCCTCGGCAGTGCTCAACTCCATAGATTTGGCGAATCGGACATTGTCTGGCACGGAGTCAACCCATGAACAGAATGCACGAAGCGGTTATCCGTCATGGTTTCTCGTCGCTCCACGACGGCTTGATAAGCAGCTCTGTTTTGGGTGTCTTCCTTCAATATTCCGCTGTTGAATAAAAGTTGCACTTTCCCGGGCTATGGAACTTCTTCCTCGCTCATCAGGCAAGCAAAGTAGTCAACGAATCTATTTGGCCGCAGCTGTCCGAGACTCCTTGCGCCAGAACCGCCGAGCGACGATCTTCCCGAAAGAAGAATGGAGATTTTGCCCATCAGTTGGATTCAAGCGCGACGAATCAGAATCAAATTATAATTCCACGAACAAAAAACCAGCGTGTTCATCCTGAATCATCCCGAGCTGATGAACACCCCGGGCGGAGGTCAGATGGCTCTGTGAACATCTGCGACAGGCGTGATAATTGTCGTGGCAAAACGTATTCACAGCGATTGAATGGATGGAACGATTTTCAACGGAAAATAGGGGGCGCTCGTGACTCGCTCATGTGTCAGGCTCCAGAAGCTCTATTTTTCGAGAGAGCGGAACTAGAGCTTCCCGCGGGTTGCAGCTCAAATTCCCAATCAGAAAAACTATCGAGCGTTTGCGAGTCGGATTGGGTCCTTCCGCAAGTTCTGCTCGAATCATTCCTCTACAATTTTTTCTCGCTCATAAAGCCGATATGAGGGTGCGTGATTCGAAGTCGCATGTGCACTCCAGAATGAACGCTCGCTGCTCTGATGGCGTCGGATTCTCGAGCGAAAAAGCCAACGCTGATGTTCACTCTTCCGTGACGGCGTTGTGAGGACACTCTGCGTCGTTGGGCTGTCGTTTCTGTGTCAGCCCGGCTAGAATCAGACTGTCCACTCTCGTAGTTTGGGCAGTTCATTTTCCTCTCTTCTCTTGATCTATCACCGAGTAATAATTCGTAGGCATCGTTGTTGAAATTGTCCATGTTCCCTTAGCATCTCACTTCCCACGACACCCTTTGTACGGAACTTGTTGTTTTCACGGAAATTATGTAGCTCCAAAAAAGTCCGTTCATTCGCTCACGTAGTCAATAGATGTACCGGATCTCTAAAAACTCAGCGAAGGCGGGAACATGCCCCGATTCTATTCCTAGTACCGCGTTGGAGACCACGGGACTCGGTGAGAGGTCGACAGTGGTAAAAGTGCTCAAAGTTTTCTATGCTGGCGTTCGACATTCCGAGCGATCCTCGAATGAACGCCTGCCCCATCGGGATGATGTCCACCTCGCTCGCAGCACAGTCGGCAGCACAAGTAAGAGCAGCGGCAGCGACAACTTTCCGTGGCAAGGCAAAAAGTTGAATTGGGAAGTGAGAGCCGAAGCTAGCCACGGAACCTCCTCGCCCACCACCGCTGATTCAGAATCAACAGCGACCAAGGGTACTGCTCCGCTCGCCGCCAGGGGTGGCACTTCTGATTCTTCCCCGTCGTCTCTTTTTCCATTATCGTTGTATGCTGATGGTTCATCTGAAATTCGAATCAGAGTGGAATACTTTTCGCGGAATATCGGTCCGTTCAGTGGTACGAATGGAGCTCTAGCGCGTGTGAAGCTTAGTGAGTTTCTCTTGACTTTTTTGTGAACAGCTGGTGGCTCTCGTTCATGAAGTTGGACCGAAGGTGAGAACTTGATGGGTGTGGTGACCCAGCGCAACAAGAGACGGCTCCCTTGGACACCGCCATGAAGGCGTTTCTGCCAATTTACGTCGCGTAGGAGGATGAGTTTTATCATCGAGACTGATGCCCTGCGGTAAATTCGCCCCTTTTTCGATCTAACAAGCTCGGCTTTCCGACCGGGTGTGTGCAAGACCCAGATTCAAATTCCGCATCTGAGAAGCAACTCTCTCCGTAGAGTCGAATGCAATAGTCAGGGAAACATGAAGTTCATTCTCGAACTTCCGGCATGAGAACCATCCGAAACGAATACTGCTCGGGGGAAGCTGGACAGTGCTCGAGAAAAGTTGATACTCGGTGGCGCAATCGATTCTATTTCCAACTTCCTAGCCAGGCGGAATTGCTGCTGTTCTAGGGGCCATCATTACGGGAGATAGACGCAGGATATTCCATCATGCCGAGCTTTGCTGCGGTTGAGTAGAACCTTGACTTAGCTGTTCAGCTCCCCGAGTGCAATCGGATTTCTTAACACAGTAAAATACATCGATGGGGCGATATACCTACCTTCGACAATCTGTATACGCCTGCAGTTTGATTCGTTTCACAAGCAGGCCAGCAGCAAGGCATTCGATCCAACGGTTTCAGAGCATTTCCGATTCCAGGCGGAAATTTCCCACAAACAATCGACCAATCGCGGAGAACGAGTTCGAGACTCAGCCAAGCATTAGATGGAAGGGAACGATTGCTGCTGTCTTATTAAAAGAGTACCGTGAAGTGTTCCGATCGTCTCCATTCCTCCCTTGGATGGAACGACTCTTTTGTTGCGGAGGGAAACGTTAGGCCCACAGAAGTAGGAAGTCCCTGTCTGGCGGCTGCTAGGGAAGTTGGTCGTAAACCACGTCGTTTGGAAGAACTTCCGAGCCATTCAGCTGGGTGTCGTCGGAGCCGCAGCCCACGGCTCCAACGTTTCCCGTCGGATTCCAAGTTGTTTCCCGCCCTTCTTTTGCCTCTCTGGCTTCTTCCCGATATCACCTGATTCCTCGTCGCTTCTCCTTTGTCGAATTTTCCCTAATGGGGGAGGGAGTCAAGTGTGGTCTATTCCTTCCAACAGTGGTCGTGGATTGTATCCGAAATGCCGTCTATGCTATCGATACTGATTCTGATTTGCTCGACATCGACCATGACCATGCCTGCATTACCTCCCAATTCCTTGGATGAGGAATGAATCCCGGTACCGAAAGCGATGAAAAGTGAGATACAGAGTTTCGGATTCTCATCGGTGTTGGTCACAGCTCGGAGCGAGCTGAAAACGGTAGCGGTAGAAACGACTCTCTTTGCCCGCGGGGAGCTCAAACCCTACACAAGTGCACCTCGACAGGAGGCTAATTTTGGCGCATGGCGAAATTTTCGGAATTTCTATCCCAATGGCCACGGACCCAGGTGACACACGCGGAGGAGAGTGGCGGGAAAACGCTCCTGTGAGCATGCCAGTTAGAGATGAATTTCGCAAGCTGAAGAAGTATAAAACATCCTTTCTAGTTCCATGAGTAGTTTAGCGGAAGGAGTCAATCAATGTAGAATTCTCGAAACACGTAGCTGGCCACCGTGAAGGCAGGTCCTAGGACAGTGTTGACGAATCCGACTTGATAATGAGGGATTCGTAAGGTAACGACTTTCAAGGGCTACTGTTAGTACCGCCTACTAGATCTTTAGAACACGCATCTACACCAGTAGTCGACGTCAAACGAATAGTATTTCGGGTCCCAGAGACACGAAGAGGCCAGCGGGTCTCAGGTTTATCTGAGCCTCGCTATGAGAGCGACTTTGACAAGGGATGGAGGATTCAGTGGTGTTAGAGGATCTGACATGTTCAAGCTCCTTAAGTTTCCGCCTTTTGACATTCGCTTGAAAGTTTTCGAGAATGCACTGAGGCAGTCGACCAAACTCCGCAGAGTTGATATCGCCTTTTTTCTGCAATATCCTCGTCCATGAAAGCTGCCAGAATTTCGGAGCGTGTCGCTACCCAGCTGTCAGTACGGGTTTCGGGGTCTGCCTACCACATATACGAAGCTCCGGAAGAAACTGGTACATACGCGCGATAGGGAAAAAGAATCTTGCGAAATATGTCAACGGAGACCTTCCTCCAGGGAAGCTTCTCAGATGAGCGGAACTGTCTCGAGATGATATTAAGAGTAACCTCGAGGAGAGCTATTCCGAACTCCTCCGGAGAGCTCGCGAGTGGAACTATCAGAAAGCTTCCTGCAACACAAGTATCAGCTGCGCTGGCTGAGCAGTATTCTTCTGCGATCGAGGCTCTTTGGAAGATTCCTCTGTTTATCCTCTATTTCAGAGTCGGGAAGGAAAATGAGATCGCGCTGTTGGGATCCGAACGGACCATGAATATGAATGAGGACCGAGACGAGAGCGGTTGGCACTGTTATCCACACAGCTGTTCCATATCAAGGCTCGGCGGCACGTTCTCCTCTCAATGTTCTCCCCGGAATGTTCACCTGCATTTTACGCTCCGGATTTGAGCATGGCCTACCAGATTCATTGTTGCAGACCTGACTTTTCATTATTACCCGATTTGAAAGCGCAGGACAGGAGCTCTGCATTGGAAGCAATGAATGCACTTTCTCTCCGATTCGTATCATCCAGCCATGTTGAAACTCCGCCTCCACGTCGTCTGTAGGAACCTACTGTACGCTTTTCTATGGTTAGGCGAAAGGGTTCGAGACTGCTCTCGGAGGAGAAGGTGGCCCACATCTTACGGAGAGGGTCGTGGACCGTTTGTCTGTATGGCTTCCTGCCGCTGGCTCACCGAGTGACTGCGATGGTCAGATCGACAGTGCAGTGGGATCGAAACCGTAACCGCTGATCAGTAACATCTATCAATAGGGCTGATCTCGACGTTAATTGGCTCATTCTGATTGCTTTTTCCCTGTCTGGTCGCGTGGATGCTCGTTCGAGCCGTCCTACCAGCAAGTGAGTGACTCCCTCGGCCGGGTCCGGCAGCATGCGAGTCAGCGACCGGAATGTTTTGAAAGGCGAGTGAGCAACGAGTCTGCCCTGCGCTGCCAACCAGCGATGTTACGCTGGGACCGGCAACTTGCGTGAACGCTCGATTTCCCGTGGACAGCTCGGACGCTTCAGCGCAGCTGTTGCGTGGACATCATGGTCCGACAGACGAGCATATCCGCGGCGTAGGTTTTTCAGCTCGCTGGAAGTCATAGGCGGTCCACATCCATGCTGGGATGGAGTTCCTCCGAGTGGCACGTTCGAAACCGGTTCGCGATTCTCGTCCTGAGCTTCCTAACATCCCTGGAGTCGAACTGACACGTCCGATGAAAGACGAAACACCGAGCTAACGAGAGATTCATTCCGCAGAATCCTCAAGTAAGGATGGGCGACGTGCGCGATATTCTTAGAGGTGGGCTCATGTCCCAGTCCCATCCAGCACCGTCAATCGAAGCTCCCATGCCACATTCTCCTACAGCCGATCCCTGGAGGTAAGTTCCGGTTCCCGTCGTCGAGGTAGTGGTTGGAACAAACGTGACTTCTAGTCCATTCGTCGGTAACTTTTCGACTAGTCACTATCGCTAGGTAGATCTCGATGACACATGGGCTTTTCGACTGAATGTCAGATCTCGTTTGGTTGTAGTCACATGATTCAAGTGTGACTTGCAAACAACTGTCTCTTTGTCACAGCTGGAATTCCGGATCGGTCGAGTTCCGATTGATTCTCTGGGTTGAACAAATAGAGCGCTGTCCATTGCTTGTTCAATCTGACATCGGACTCCAAGAATGGTCTCTGGAAACGACCATTTCCGAGCGGCTGAGTGACTCTTCTAGATTCAGTGCAGAGCTCATGCGGAGCCTCTATGGTATACCGGTGAATGGGGGGAAATCTCGAGGGGATTCTTGATGCTGGGGGCACCGGAAGTCGCAACAAAAGCACAGCAGCTGAGACTTCGAAATATTCATGTTCTTCCAGATGGACTGAATACAAGAGTAAGTATCGACCGTTCTCCCAGTATTCGTACAGTGCGGGATCGTGGCATCGGAATGCCCCGTTGGACACAACCGACGGGCCCAGTTCCTGGTATGCAGAAGTCGCTGAAAGAATACACAAGGTTCGTTCACTGGATGTCGCCGATTCGATCCTCGTTCCGTGTTCCTCCCCGGAGGAGCTTGCCAATCCCTATTATCGCTCAGCCCGAACTCATGTTGACCACCAATTGTCCGTATTGTTGCTCGAAATATCGCGTGAACTTCGTGACAAGAATCGAATAGAGAACGACATTCCATTGGCAGGCCGAGGAGTATAAGACGCGATCTCGTTCTTCGGGCATCGGGGAGACGGATTACCCCACGGAGAGGAACCGCCTGATTTGGAGTAATTCGGTGTCCGCACTAACGCTACACGATACCGTGGATAGCGGTGCAGGACACCGCAGGCAGAAGAGCAGGTTCCACTCGTTGGGACCCGCTTTTCCCCTGACCAAGGACAGTGAGTTCAGTTTCCGAATGCTTTTCCGACCATTCGATTGCCGTCCGGTGTCGATGAGTATGCCTGTAACCACGGAAATCCTCTTCAGACAAACCTGCGTCGGCTTCAGCTACTACCGGGCGAGCTGCGAGCAAGCCCAGAACAAGCCGCAGCGTTTCACGAAGGCGTCCTGAATCCAAAGACGTTCCAGACTCGAAGACTGGGGCAACGTCTCCCACGAAAACGGTTGCAAGAGCGCAATCGTCGAAACCCCCGTTGAAGAAAGAGCCGGAAAATAAGGATGTCAAGGTAAAATTGGTGGCATTTCGTGGTTGTACGAGCGTCGGAAATACTCATTCTTCCGACGGCATCGCCTCAACCCGGGATTGCCGTTTCGAATCCGTTGTTCAAGAAGTTTATTTTCCGTTCGGTAGAATGCGAAACCTCGCGCAGTGGTCAAACCTACCCCGGCGAAAGAAGGCGATAAAGTCAAAGAAGACAAAAAGTGGATCAAACCCGCGCCTAGCGACACCATTGGTGAGTTTGGCGAAGTACCGTGGCTCCCATTGCATGACAGGAATCGCATCACGCTAGAACGAATTTTCAGTTCGCTTCTTTTTTCGTCTGCTGTATGTATTGCTGTTGAGAATCTGTGCGTGAGTTTCTTCTGTGAACGATTGGATGTCGTATCTGTCCCCGAGAGAAACATGGCTCCCGTTGAGTTTCATGTCTGTTGTTGATGGTGTGTTCGTTAATAATGGCGTTGGCTATGTTGCTGTTGTAGTCGTTGTTGTGGTAGTTGCATCCATTCCAATCTTCTCTTCTAGGCGAGAAAATCCTCGCCTGCATCCCCGAGTTGCCTGATGGCAAAGGGGGGCCGGTCGTCGTCCGAATTGTATACGAGAAGGTCAGCCATCGACTGTGATGACGAGCGAAACCGCTACTCTACATGCCTACCGCTGCCCACTGCGCGCCTACCGTCTGTGATACTTGCCGTGCTTTAGCTATGAAAGCACTGCTGCTACCGCTCCTGCTAGCGTTGCTGAGTTAAACGCTGTTGATGAATCGTCCTCGCATCCCGAGTCTTGTTCCTTGATTATCCTCCCTTATCCCATTCGACTCTGAAAATATTCAAATATCAACCCTCATCCCGCCACGAGCAAATGAACCCAAAAGTCCTCTTTGCCTCTTTCGCCTGTACCCTCCTCGACGGCGACGACGATTACGTTCGTATGAGTTTGGATTGCTGTTGTCGTTGACTGTTCTCAGAATCCGCTTCCTAATTCAGAAGGCTCCCGAGTGTTGAACTTCGTTGCTGAGATATTCGTACGGTAACGTAGTGATTTCCTTCTTTTCCCTGTTTTTCACCTCATCTCATCTGACCGTTCATCTTCTTGACTGATTGCGAAAGCCTCTTTCTTGCTGAAATCCCTTGCTTCGACTAATCGTAGTAGTAATCCGGAAAAAATGTTTGCGCAACGGCGGCCATTTCTTTTTCGAATGCTTGTTGATGTCGTGTGAATGAGAAAATCTCAAGCCGTTCCATGTGTATCAATGTGTGTTCATACTGAACGAAGCCGTTCAGATCTAACTGGCTTGTTTAGGAATTTTGCAAGATCCATTCGAAAATCAAGCCTCTCGTTTGAAACAATCATCACCAAGCTCACCCCAGAGTGCTTCCGAGACCTGGGGAGTCCATGGGGATAATTTCCTTGTTTTGATCGTTACAGATGCAAAGGCGAGAGATACCAACAAAGACACAAAGCCTGCAGCAGAGAAAATTCCTCCGAAGTCTGCGGATACACACACTATCCCCGCGAAACCCGCGACACCTGCATCCAATCCTGCCCCTGCCGCGGCCACCAAGCCCGCACCGACTCAAGCTCCCGCCGTCGCATCCACGCCCGCGAAGGTTGATCCGACGCTGAAACCCGCTCCAGGAAAGGTTCCGGAGCCCGCGAAGCCCGCAGAGGTACTCAAAGCAACACCTGCACCGAGTCAGTCAGTTCAGGCTGCTCCCGTAGCGTCCGAGCCCGTTCAGCCGCAGGCCAAGCCGACCGTTCCAGAGCCCACCGCTAAGCCACTAGCAGAGAAAACGATTCCTGACACGAAGCCCTCTGCTATGGCGACCCCCTTGATTCCCTCGGTCGTTCCCAGCACGATGGCCCCGAAAACCGCCCCCGTAGATCCCATGGCGCAGTCCTTCATTGATCACAGCACCATCGGAGGTGGCGGTCCGGGCGTCAAAACGGCTCCGAAACCAGCAGATTTTAGCATGGCCAGGTCGAGGCTTGACGAGTTCTGGGCAGAAGGGAAGTAAGCTCGAGCGTTTGATCTCAATATCCGGCATGCTCCCTTGGACGGAGCGAAACGCGGACAGATCGACTGATTGAGGAAGCGATACTACGAAACCGATGAAGTCGAAGACTCAACGCGGCACCTACCACACTCTTCCCGATAAGCGAAGGTGCTACAATTTTGTGATAGCTGACGATCATCACGATTGTGGACGATCTCTGGGAGCCTCCAGAGAGTACTACAGGTCACAGAAAAAAGCATTCCTTCCGTAGATTATTCCCACCCCAAGCATTGACGGAGAGGAGGAACGCAGCCTACGGGTTTTCAACTGAACACTATACTTGTTCATTCGTTCGCGATGGCTCTGTTCCAGGGAAAGAAGCATAGAGATGTGACTGTCATTCCTCAAAGTCGGCGCAGAGGAACGGAAGTAGCTGTCTTTCGTGTGGATATTTCCCACACCTTGGGTTTACCCCGAACGCTTGAGACGGATTTCGCTTGATTATTCTTCCCATGCCCGGAATCGTCCTTAGACGAAGTCCTGCTCTGGTCTCCGAGGGTCTTCCCTGACTGAACAAACAACAAAATACGTGAAGCATAACACCGACGACGACATTTCTTCCCTCGTCCGAAGATTACGATTCTGACCTATATGCAGACAGGACGACCGGAATGTATCGAAGGAAAATGTAACCGAGGCTGCACAGGTTGTCTCAGAAGTCACATGATTAGCCGAATACGGACCGATGTCGAGCAAGTTGATTGCACACACGATAAATTCGGAGAAGAAGAAGAACGCTTTCGAACCCTCGAAAGCTAGCACTTGAACACGGTCAGTAGGTGTCACCGGGAATCACTATCGTTACCAATTCCAGTCCCCAAGAGGTCACTGAAACTGAGTTGAATGAGGTGAGCGGAATGGATTGTGTTCATGATTCATCGGAACTTTGAATGGTCGTTGGAGAGATTCGGACGGCAGGAACTCCGAGCGTTTACCGCTCTTATTCGTTAGATCTATCTACTCCGCATTTGTAGTTCAGATGCTTGAGATGGCTCGGGTGAGGGCTGCGTTAAGCAACGCGGTAGTAGGCAGGGGAGGGAAAGAATTGTGGGATGCGGCGGACAGTCGGGATGGAATTATTCAGGCCTTCAGCGGAGATGGGATCTCGGAATGTGTCCCTCGACTGAGCCATGGATAGCGCGAGGTCACGGAAATGCGATGACCCCCGACTCCATTCTCTTTCGACATGTCGATAGCTTCCCAAGCTGAACTCTCTTTTGGAAAGTTTCCCATTCCTGTACTTGAGAACACCTCATGGGGATTGCTTGGACGGGACTCGATTGCAAGCGGATGGGCAACTCTAATGTGTTACACACTCTCGAAGTGAGACGATGAATCAACAGCACAGGCGAACAAAACTTGAACACGGCATACAATAGGCATGCAGGAAGTTCAGAGGTTTTGTCAACCGGGAAAGTATTACACTCTCACCAACGACTGTCGACAATAATTGAAATAAAGCTTTAAGTTCGTCTGAACGTAACCCAACATTCGCTTGCGATATTTTTCTACTGATTGGTAGAAAGAACCATAGTAGTCAAGTAGTCAGCTAGGTCCTTCCGAAAACTGCAAGCCGGGAGAGAGAACATACTTGCGAGAACTCATACGGTGGATTGATGATGAAAAGCTTTGTAGAAACGGATGCTAGCATAATGATAAGCAGCACCGAGTAACTTTCGGATGACACTGGGTAAGAAGATGATGATCACGACGGTATCTTCGATGGTGATCGAGCCCCAAACTGCGGACCATTTCGGGTTCTTCGTTCAAGGGCTTTCAGATGCGTAAATGGGGCTTTCATAGTTGAATCAGGATAAGAATGAGGTTTAATTGTTTACAGTCATACATCCGAGGCTCAATTCTAGAAACAGAGCCGAAATATAAGTGTATGATATGCCATCCAACGATAACTGGTAAAAAGTGATTATCTCATTCCGCTGCGCGGCTTTGGCTCTTTGCGGTAAAGTGTAAATAAGTTGCGTTTGATCTTTATAGAGCAGTTCAATCCGTCTTCAAATACAACGACTCAACTTCGTTGGCAACAATTCCCTCTCCACAGGTAGCTCAGAAGCAGGTAGCAGGTTTTCGATGGTATGCCTTGCGGAGGAGCTTACTACTGGGCGATATGATTGTCACTGGAGAGGACAAATGAGGATAACCGAAGCACATGTTCGGACACTTCGCCTCGTTCCATTGTGGCTGCTGAAAGCATCCTCGATTGAGACGACCACACGGATGTACAGGAAGACGGTCTACAGCATGGAGCAGGGCAATTCTATCACAGTTAGCCGAAGCTATACTAAATCCGATGAGTATCGAGGCGCAAGATCCTGCTCCAGACGTTCCAAACGTTTCCGCTCTTGGTCTCTTTTTGTTTTCTCTTTTTCTCGGACAGCTTTAACATACGCTGCTCGCCGTGTCAAGTCCTTTGACTTCCTGCTCAAGGCAGCCATTTCCTTCTTTAGACCAACGAGTTTTTCGAAATACCTGAAATGAGTCATCCTTATCAGTGCGTCATCTTTGGAAGATGATTTATCAGAGAATCAAGGAACCCCAGGCTGTTGGACTTTTGTGGCTGTGCTCTAATCCCTGCTGCAAATTTGATGCTTCGACTGACCTCTGTGCTTCGTCGATAATTTCCTCCAGCTGATAAGACTCTCGTAACTCCAAGAGAACTTTTTCTTTGTACTCGATCAGCGTAATAGACGTGTCTTGAACGTTACAAACACTTTGGAGTGTGTTTGCCGCCTCCAAAAGATCTTTGCAGTAATGTTTATGAATTGCGTCCACTGACAGCGATTGAGCCCGGACCAACTCTTCGACACTGGCATCGATTTCTCCACGTCTCTCAATTACACTGGCTCCGACTTGGTTTTCAATCTCTTTGGGTAAGCTGTAAGTTCCGTTGCCACCCTTCCCACAGTCGAAAGCGATTCCTCCTGAGGTCCTCAACTCCTCAGGGAGCGATGACGACGGCAATGCTTCTTCCGCCGGGTCCTGGTCGCCTTGGAGCCGGTAAAAAAACTCGGTCAGAACCAAATCAAACGAGGGGATTCTATTCCTTATGAAACTGTCAGAGAGAGCCGGCTTGGGATGTGTTGAAACCGGGATATCCCGTACAATGCGGCTCCGTAACTCACCCATGGTCTCGATGTTGGCTCACATCCGAGCCCAGATTTCCGTGCTCCACAGAAAGGCTCTCTAAACTTGAGAAAAACACTTGTCAAGAAGGAAGGCTCGGATTGTATTCTGTCTACGTTGTTGTCATCTTCATATGTAACGTTATCCACTGAGAGAAAAAGAGAGCGGAACAAATGACCACCTGACACCCACACGATTTCCAGGAAGAGTGGGGGAGGAGCAAGAGCGTCTCTCCTCTGACTACGAACTCAAACATGCGTTCCAGCAGCAAAAGTGAGTGGAGTCGAGGAAAATGACTGGAAACAATTCTAGATACCAAGTTGAGCAGTCTTCCTTGGCAGACGACAAGCTACAAGAAAATGATGACGATGATCTTTGTGGGAAAGGAGCAAAAAATGAGAATTTCCCGACGTAAGTAGGCGAGATTGAGTGTGAAAACTCGAGGTTCCTGTGGAGCTCGATGTTCCCACCAATCCCCGGCATCAGATCCCTCAGCGTGTCTCTCGTTCCTTCGAGGGAATCTGGGAATCCTAGTGAACCGTTCATTGCGACAGACCACGGAGAACGCTCTTGGGAATACTTAGGAGTCAGTTCCCTCGCTAGTGCCGCTTCCTCCCATAAGGATCACTCCATCGGAGCTTCATAAACGATACGCCGCTCAATTTATATTGCTTAATATAATTACACCCCCCTCCACGTCTTTGGATTGCTATAGGACGTTTGTGAGCCTCGGCTCAGTTGACGCTTCCATGAGTCACGATCTTATAAGAAACGGAGAGAGAGATTCTCAGGACTTCAGGCAGCCGATCAATGTTCCGATGAACTGCAGTAAAATCTCGATGATCCACGGTTTCCGGGTGGCATCGATAACTTCGAGATATCCGCATCGATGGACACGCCTATGACATGACATTTCATTTTTCGCGGGTAAAAAATCATCTATCGACGTCTGTGAGAATGAGTGGAACTTCGAAATCACAGAATGGTTTCATCGAGACGAGAGCGCGAATCATCGGGACTGCGAATCAGCAGGGGTGTGAATTATCGGGAATCTACTGTATTGACCGTTCGCATCCGTGATCTCATAGATGCAAGCCGAGATGCGATGCTCGCTAGGCACGGTAAGTATGCTTCGGACGATAGCTTCCTAGCGGTGGTTTCTTCGAAGAGTGCTTTGAATGCCCTGCTCGGACTTCATTAGGGAGGCCTTAGACAGGCGATCGTTCCTGAAAGGCACTATCATGGAGCCCGTGGGAGCGATTTCTCAATGGACGGCGAACTCCAGGGGAGCCACTCTCCCGCTCGGCTCTCGCGCACTCGCTCAAAACTCTCCCTGTCAAAGGAGGATGATGTCAGTCAGACCAATGACCTTACATCGCCTGAATAACGGTTGCTTCGGCGCTCAAATTCTTCGACCTCACCCGCAACATAATGGTGCTGCCTAGGTTCAGCGGCAGAGCGGCCATTCCGTGAGCCCCCGCTGGACGTCATGCATATCGCTGTGGGGAGGAATGAATAGACCTCGATGTGAAGAATACTTATAGATTTAATTATTTATATTTATTCGAATTTCCTATCCAGCTGGGTCGACGGCATGGGAACCGGAGTGCGCAAGTCTATCCGGTTCCATCGAAATCGAATAGACTTCTTCGAGATCTGCTTCCGCCCCCCCCCCGGCCTCCCCACTCACCCGAAGCAGATCCGCAGGTTCACGAGGACTGTCGGTTAATCTTCATTGCATACTCACTCATTTCTGGAAAAGATATTTATCTGTTTCGGAAATGAGTGAGTCAGACGACTAGGTCGAGTGCTTTGAGATTCATACAGGGTTTTGAAAATTAATTGATTGGCTCAAAATCACAGAACAGCGTGAATTCATCGGCACGTATTACGCCGCCTCGTTCCGTGTACCATCGGCAGGTAATGATAGGCAGGACACGATCAGCAGCTGAACTTGCCTGGAAGAGTGCATTCATACAAGTGAGCAATGTGTGATGGAAACTCGGACTGATCCATATAGCGGCGATTCGATTCAGATAACGAGTCAGCAGGGATTCCTCAGTAATTGTTGCGTCGTTTTATTCATCAGTTGGTGAGCAGGAAACAAGTGTAACCGTTCTGAACTGAACTCTAACCTTTAATCTGCCTCGATGTTCTCCTCACCGTTCGAGGAGACGGCGAATCGATTGAGCAAGAAGTTTGCTTCTCCACGTGCTCGCTCCGCGTCCCGAGCCCGTTCCCAAACAGACGTCTGCTTCGCGAAGCCAGCGCTCATTTACCGACGCCTCTCTCATATTTACATGATAGTTTCCGAGCCCAAGGGGCCCGGGAGTGAGGGAAACATTGTGCTTTAATCATCAGAATGTTTGGTCTGAGAAGCCCTCGACCGAAACGAGCGATTTTTTTTTTGCGAATGGGGAAGCAGGAACGGAGCATGGCATTGATGACCATGATCCCCGCTGGTGTCCAAGGCGATCATGGTGCTCAAACCAGTAGCGTAGCTAGGCGGGGGAAGGGGGGGGGGGGGGGGGGTCCGCCCCGGGCATCAGGTCGCTGGGGGCATCAGAATGCCTCTCCATGCCTATCACACTAGGGTTTCTAAGCTCTTCCAGATAGATTTTCCCCGGAATCCTCAGAGTGGGGGCGGAGTCCGATCGTAGCATCTGTTTTTTCACCCTATTGACGAACCACCATATAACTTTCGTTCTCCTTCCTGATCCGGAGGCAACGTTCGGTTCATTTTGTTTCTGCCCTGAACCAGATATCGAACGAAGTTCACAAACCTCGCTGTCTTACCTGTCGAGTTATCCATCACGGATGAGTTTAACTCCGAGGAGTCAATAGAAGATTCGCAGCTCCAGGAGCGAACCAAAAAGCCCTCCAAGAATACGTAATCCAGTTGCTCATATAATATTCTAGTTGCTCACATTCGGGTCAGCTTACGCAAGTTGTCTCCATTCCTCTGAAGATCTCCATTTCAGATGATCATATTTTATCTTTGAGGACATACAAAGATACATCCAGTGCACATCAAACGCATTCACCTTCTCAGACCCCAAAAAAAGAGGGGGGGGGGCATCAAATCTGCCCCGGGCATCATGGAGGCTCGCTACGCTACTGGCTCAAACTCTCTGGCGCACGAAAAGTCATCCGATGCCTCCAATCTTGGCGTTCAACTCCCAGCGCGAGGTTGGAGCCTGGCTCGGATGTGCATCGTACCAAGATGGGAACATTTGAGCGCCTCGCCGTCCCGCGCCCTGCACAAGCCCAATCCTACAGGCTCAAATAGGCCTTGCAAAAAACTGCAGCTCTTGGGTGATGCAGTTTTCGGTTAACTGCAACTGAATACCGCGGTTCCGCACTTGAATACCGCGTATGACTGCAGTTCATTCCACTCGCATCCTTGGCGTGAATCAGTCTCGTTGCTGACTGCTCATGACCCGATGTAATTGAACTCCGTTGTTTAGCTTGTTTCGCAGTCCGGAATCATTCTAATGTCGATGATTTATGACACAGCTCCGTCAGTTTTCCGGTACGAGGTGTCGCTGCATGAAGGCTCAGCAGCAATTTTTCTTTCTTGCTCGACGGATAACATCAACCGTTGGAAGCTGGGTGTTCGGTTTAGTGTGTACACATTGGAATCCGCCAATGTGAATGTTACCAAAGTCTACTGAGCAGGAGAGCCGTCGAGGAGATCATGCCACGAAGACGTAACCACAAGCTGACCGTACGGCTTGTACGTCAGCTTGTACGGCATAAAAACGATTGATCTTTTCCGGGAATGAGACCGATTTCGATTCGAGCCATTTCTCCGGCATCTTGCGGCTCACTCAGCAATGGGATCATCGGGTTTTGGCATTCTTCTCCAGATTCCCGGCCGCTTACGGTGACCATGACGTTTTCGAGTGAAGAGTCGGATGTCTGGATTCTCCACGGAGTCATCCCCTCATGGGAAACACTCTCAACCTCGGCACCTATTTCCAGTCGTTGCCCAACAGAGTTGATTGAACTCAAGGCCTCAAGACTTCACAATTCTGGATTGAAGCTTGATTCCGGCAGGCGAGCCTGCTCAGCGAATGAGCCTCCGCTCCGAAATTCCGCGAAAGCCCGTTGCTCCGCAGACTCAGACGTGAGGGAAAGAGACGGAAACTTTATTGCACCTTGCATGACGTCATCTTCGATATGGGAGCCCGGTCTCGGTAGTATCATTGACTATTCGTCGCGGGAAATCCATGGACCCATTGCTGTCGCCTGCGAGTTCTAAACTGCAGCTGATTGCGTTCTTTTCGCAGTTGATACACTGCAAGAATTTGTGGTTTTTGCAGTTATTTACCCGTAGATAAAAACCGCTGTAAGGGCTAGGCTCAACAGAAGGCGACGTCAACGATCCACCGGAATTCCTTCTAGCGATGCGCTCCAAACTATCAAGTGGAACAATGCCCTAGCGATGGGGAGTTACACCAGGTGCCGGAATTCTGGTTCTTGAGCAATCGGAGTATGATTGGCGCAGCAAGAAAATCATGGAGCGCTGCAACTCTTATGCGCTTTCTTCCCCCAGAGCCCTCGAGGGGTTCGTGGATCCCTTGGAATTCGCTCTGGGCCCAGGGGCCGATTCGCGAAACCCGTCCTCTCCATATTGCGTTTAATCTTCTGTGTTGATGATACCGGCGGCTTTTTTTTTCCGTTTTTCCGAACTCTGGGACACAATGATGTGGGACTCGAATGGAAACAAATGAACGTAGAGTTCGGACCAGGCGGTTCAATGCTCACTTCGAGCTCAGCGAGGAGACCTGTAGAAAAACCCTGCAGATTTCGCTGCGAAAACAGACTGCTTATCGAAGCTGGAGGTGCGCACTCTGGTCCAGGAACGACTCGCTGCGAAGCTGCGAGGGCCCGTCGGCACCCCTCAGGCACGCCTGAGCCTGTTGGCACTCCTCTCCTTTCCCGCTTAAGGTGCTCGATTCGTTCTGAGTGCTTGGTCCGACTTCCCGTTAACAGCAGAGCTGTTCGCGAAGGATAAAATCGGGACAGCCCCATTTTGTGCAGGCTGTACCGATCAATCGTCGCAACGACTCGAATGGGCGAAATGGAAGCCTCTGTTTGGAGCCATTCAGGGGACCAGAAGATACTAACCGTTCGTCGGACAGTTCCGCCACTGGCTACAACTCAACGGAACTTGAGTGTTCCTAGGAAGTGAGATGACCGGTGTGTCATCCCTTTGACTATGAATCCACACGATTGCAGGTTCGCAATGCTCCACAATCTTCCGTGTTACTTTTCACATCCTGTTTCCATATTCGATTGTGCACCGAAAGCAAAGCGTATAATATGGTTACACTTTCAGCGGAACGATCGCGTCGAATCGCGTGGAGCTGCCCTGAAAATGGATATCGTTTCATGCCACAATGGGGAGGAAGGAAAGACGTAACAAGTGGAACCACTAATATAAATGGAATAAGAAGTACGAACCACGGTTTCGATGGGACGAGAAGCGAGGACTCTGGGTCCAGACAGCCTGTTCCCAAAACGAGGAGCACCTCTTGGGGTCGACGGACTTCCCGGGAGGAAGGGAGTTCCTAGAACTTCCCCCGCCTTCCCAATACTGCGGTTCCTGATCAGTGAGGGTGATGAGGCTGGGACAGTTTTGAGTGAACTGATGTTTGCATCATGGCAGACGAGGAACTTCTTGATCGCAATGAGCTCAGCTCTTGCCCATGATGAGCATGGAAAATAAGGGGCGACTTCGACCCTCCAACTCACGGAGTTGGATCTATACCACGCAGTCAACTCAATCAGAGATCTGTTCAGGAGTTGTCGCACGGGAAAACAGGCACAGGGATTGATGTAAACTCGAGGGTACTGTCTCCTGCCCCGACTTGAAGACGGAAGGTTTTACATACTGTAAACTTGACATACTCGCCGAACTGAATACAGTCCTGCTCATGTCATGCCGCCCCTCCAATGCGGACGGCCTTGCGCCCCCTCATTAACCCACTGCATTCGCCCATTCATTCGGACTATACCGTGACGGCAGAGGTGCAATTCACAACTCTCAGCCAACGCGAATCGCGGCTACATCGATGCGGAAATTGTTATCTTCATCGAATCGTCAGCTCTGGCGTCCATTCAGCCGGCCATCTTAGTATTTTCCCCATGGGAAACTGAACGCGAGTATATTTTTCGCTCCTTCTCTCGCAGCAGGAGCACTGAAAGCGCAAGTTGAAACCCTTTCTCTTATACAAGCGCCTCTATCAGAATAGGCCGCCCCACGGTGGCAGCCGGGGATTCAAAAGTTGAATTGTGCACGCTATCGCTGTCATGGATATTCCGGTGTGGACATTCTCAGTTGAGGAGAACTCCATGTAATTCTCGGTGGTGCATTCCGCGTGATAGGAGCAACATTTCTACAAAGTGCGCAACTCGACACCGCGAGCATACACAACATGAAGTTAATTGCCGGAGTATACGTGGTAAGTTATCTGTCAATAGAATGACTCGGATACGTCAAGTTGATTCACAAGGCGAAAGCGTCCTTTATGCATCCTTCTGCTCTTTGCTCGAGGCCTACTTCAGCGGTCATCTTGCCGGAATCGGTGAGGCTGCTTCCCGAACGAACCCTGATTTGCTGCTGCTGTCGAAATTACGATCGGCTCAGGAGTGTGCGATCGTACGAGATAAAGAATGTGATATGTTAAGTGTCAATCGTTGGACAATCGCTTTCTTTTTTCAGCTTTCCGAGTATCACAGCAAGCTAACAGATCGGGAATCATGAGCTCTGTCTGACTGAGGTTTCTGCATTGAGCGAGACTGGAAATATATCTTCGAAACTGTCCAATCTTGATGTTCGAAGATCTTGAAGTCCAGATTATTCCAAGAGATTTCAAACCAGTGCGGGCAAGCGAGGTCTATCGATTGGCGTGGAGTCGCTCTGTCTTTCATTTTTCCGCGGGTCTTTGGGGCAGGCCCCGTACAGCATTTGATTCTTGTTGACAGGCAAGGCGGTTCAAAGCCACGGGGGAGCTCAGTCGAGTGGGTAGAGGACATGTGGCACGCGCGCCTCCCTTTGCACTCGCATAACACTCGCTCACTAGGCTCGACGAAACCTCTTCTCAAGATAAGACCAGCCTGTGAGACAATTCGTTTTCTTGCTCATGAAAAAAGGAGCCCGGCCTGATTTTACCGCAGTCCGGAGGAATCTTTTCGGTGTGAATATTTATTCTCTCGTTGGCCGCGCAATCGAATGAGTCGGACCAGAGTAGGGATTTCAAGCCCCACAGATGGCTCATTGGCATTTCTGAATTGTTCGAAACGCAACAGTTTCAACGAAATTAAGGTTCTCGCCAGTCTTTTCTCGAATACTTTGATACCGACAACTTGACGGCTGGCCAAGAGCTCATTTATTCTCCTCCACGGGACGCAGAGCTCCTCCGGAATCCTTTATTTCTGCATGCTCCAGTTATTCCCACGAAATCAAATCTTAAAAACCTTGGCTTCCGGAGATTTGTTGAGATGGGGGTGTCTCATTGTGGAGAGATTCTGAAGCATTTTCAGCTCTGCTGCTCATGAGACCGCGATGTATACTGACGAGTCGGGGGAACGCTGTCTGCAAGTTCTTCGAATAACTGTATTCCATTATTCGCCAGACGCGGCTGGAGGTCAGAGCGGCGACGGCTGAGACGATCTCACGATCAAAAAAGCGAGCTGTATGGAACGATGTACACATTCAAGTTTTCTACCTGATGGGCTTGCTAAGCGCACGCCTTTCGACTCGCTCAAATTCAGAAAAACTAGACTGGGCGGCCCCCACAAGCAGCTCTAGCTCGGCAGCTTGAAACTGATTCAACTTATCATGATATTCTGTCGCGAAGAGCTTCTCACCGTAGATTTAACAGCGTCATGGTATGAGACTGCGTCCCTTGGGAGATTTGCGAAGCAGATCGGCTCGGAATCTGCCCTCAGTTCGTAACCCAAAGTCAAAAGTCCGGAAAAAGTTACTAAGGGTCCATCAAGACATTCGACACCGACAACTTCCCCTACATCGCACTGACAGGTTGCACTGTTCTCATTTCTGAAGTACTTCATGGAAGCCAGAGAATATGCAGGCATTCTACACTGTGTTTCTCCTTTATCGAGAACTTGGTTGTTTCTGATGAGCATCATACGAATATGACGAAGTATTATGTTCTTCACTTCGACTTCGCGCCTCATTTTGACCAGCGGCGGAGATGGAAACTAACTTTCCCTGGTGTTTCCGTCGCTACATAAAACTTGTTAACCTCCTTTGCGCTCCGCTGATTACTCTCGCTCGAACGCCGCCGATACCGACCACATCTGATTACAGCTCCATTCATTTTGACACCTGCATGGGAAAACTTCCGCTACTCTTCCACTCTTTCTCCCGACCTGTGTTTACCACACCCTGTTCGCTGCCCTGGGACTCGACGCTAGCAAGCTTGCTGAGAATGAGGACAAGGTTTCGACTTCTCTGTAGTCCCATTTCTGCTTGCGGATTCAGACGGGCATCGGACCCGTGAAGCCCGTCAATGAATGTCTCAGAATTGCCGAGAGTTTGATATTGATGCTCTCTCCTATTTTACGTGTAATAGAAAGTCAGAGCTACTTTCTGATCGCTATGTTCTCATTTCAGACGATTGCTCTCTGGGCGCTGTCTGAGTGCTCGGAAACCGCGGCGAATCGGACGAGTGAAGCCGCGAGTTCTGATACCGTAGTGGAATTGCAACCCGAACCAATGGACATGGGAGTGGGCCCCCAAGGGAAATCGAGAGAAGGCCGCAAAGAACCGTTGAATAACCCAAGCGGGGATGGTCAAACGACAGATCAGCAGCAGGAAGATGACGAATCGGCAGAAGAATCTGAGGGTATGAAAATGCTCGAGCGGACGATTCCAGCTCCTGCTCGGACGCTTCGGATGATTGGGTTTTGTTCGCATTTCAGAGACACAAGTCGTAACTCGTGTGCCGTACGATAACGAATTCGGTGCTGAAAGCAACTTCTCGCAGCCGCTCTACGAATACAACGATAAACGGTCGGATTTGTCGCTGCATTCAACGAGCTTGAATGCGAGCGCTTCCGACAGTCAAAAGACGAAAGAAGAGCGAGGATCAAGGGACGGAGAACACGACGGCGACAATGAACACGACGATCGCGCTGCCGCGGATCTGCCTCGAAATCTGCACCCCAAGGGTCCTCGGCCGCTTCCTTTGAACGAGTTTCAAGATTCCACTTCAAGAGCGGCGCCGGATTCTCCTGCGGCGACCCGTCCCTCACCCCATAGACCAGCGGAGCCACACACAGGACATCAAACTTTCAGACCATCCCTTGGTCGTGGATCTTTCTATCTAAATAATAGACCAGACCCACGTAAGTTGTTCCCGAAGGTGATTCTCGGTTCTCGGTACCACGGGACACTCGCGGAAGATAATCCACGCCCTCCATCGTGACGAATCGTGGTTTCAGGACGAAACCACTATCCGTTTTATCATGGACCCATGCGAAAAAACCGAGGTCGATTCCGGCCTGCCATAGGGCCTCAATATCCGTCGCTGCAGCCACAGCTTACAAACGACCTCAATGTGTTGTTCAGGTGTGTACTGTCAGCCGTTCTCGTCAAATTACTCAGTTTGCCATGAAATCTGGTTCATGCTTCATTGCGGAGTTGTGTCGCAGTCTCGTTAGCGTACCGTGAATCATCAGCTTTGACCTCACCAGGCCTTTCAGACTGCCGGAATCGAACATCGGCATGATCCCGGGCTCCGGAGAACGCTTCGCTATTCCGTTGGACAGCGACACGCAATTTAGCCGTTTCGGTAGTCACCCAGAGTTTCGATCTTCAGTTAACAACGGCAGTCGATTCCGTCCCAACAGTCTTGGTCTCCATCCCCCCGTAGATTTCAACCGCGGCATGGGCCCGCCTGCGAGTTTCAGGAACACTTTGAACGGCTTCCAGCACAACCTTGGCTTCGATAGTCTGATCAGTAGCGCGGAAAACGGTTAGCATTGTCAGTTCGTGGCTCAGTATAGAAGTCAAGAAGTAGCTATGAAGCCTTGAGGCGGGGCTAGTCTCGAGTCGTCAAGCACTGACAGCCGCTTTATAGAGGCTCACTCGATCGCTCCTACAGAGCCAATCGTTCGCACACCCAACCGAGGGTACATGCCTTGAAAAGCTGACGAGAGGTGCTCATTCTCCCCCTCCTGCATTGCGTGGCGGATGATTCCCCTCATATGACTCCAACCTGATTCAAATCATAGCACCGGCCTTTTTTCTGACACCACACGAATCATTGACAGAGTTCCTCGGATTCGGGGGCAATACATTCAGCAGCTCGGGATTCGGGAACGGTATTCCCAGAAGCTTAGAAAGCTACTTCCAAGGACGCGATCCTTCAAATCAACACCCAATGGAAGCTGGAGATTTAAGGTGGGTGTCAATGAGATGAAAGTCAACTCCCACCGCGAGCGTCGAGTCAGCCTGAAGCAACCGAAACCCGATTCGGCCCTTCATGGTGTGGCTCTCGATCTGACCGTGCCAACAAGGGACGGGGCGAAAAATTGTGTTCTGGTCTGAACAAAATGGATGGCTTCCCAGTGAGAAATTCCAACGCTTTTGTTCGGCATTTTTCCTGCAGCACCGTTTCCACGATTATAGTGCATCTCCTTCCGCTCCGCCGCTTCGAAGAGACATAATAGATTTCTTCAAAATCACGACCGTGAGACCATTCCGATGAGGGAAGGAATTTATTCCGACTGCTGATATGATCGTTGAAGCTGATTCGAATATTCACGCGTGGAGCCACCCGATGAATGGTGCAGCACCATTCATGAGATGACGGGTGTGTGTCCCCGATCTCCGACAAGAGGTGGAACCAGTAGTTTTCGGTGGCTCGCCGAGACCACTCTCAGCTGTGGCCACACATTTCGATACAACCCACCGATACCGAGGTTTTTCGCCAATCATTCTGCATCTCGATCTCAGGATTCAACCGGATGGCCTAGGGGACGGCGCAACGTTTGCGGGTCAGAGTGGAGACGTCATGTCGAATGCGGTGAATCTTCATTCCGGTATCATGGGGTCGCCTCTCCGGGACTCGGGCGTCGAGCAAACTTTGACTCGGCACCCGGCGGACCCACCTGATCGCTCACAGCCAATACAGCCCGCGACGGCCACTGTGAGTTCGTGTTCGGCAGTACTGTGCACTCTACCATGTAATATCGAATATGTATGAGGCCAGACTGAGCCGGAACATCTATAGCAGATCGGATAACAAGCTTGAATTCGATCGCCAACTTCAGTTCACGAACCTCTCCTCAGAATGCACTGAATGCAACCGCTGATTCAGCTCCATCGATGCTACCAAACCTCTCCGATACCCGCCCCTATTCGGTACTTCCGGGCGGCAACTTCCACTCAAAAGCCAAATCAGCATCAGATGTCCACTATGTCAATCGACCATTTAGCAAGCCGCCCTGTGCCTCACTGTCTTCCCGAAAGAACGCTACGTTTTGCGTTGAGGATGATGAATATCCAAGGTTTGTCTTCAGCTTGCTGCAGTGCCCGTGGTCTCCCTTGACACTCCGACTTTTTTCTGCAATTGAGTCCTTCGGATATTCCAGGGACTCCGTTGTTCAGAGCGCCTTTGTAGATCCTCTAACAGCACGCCGTTTGGTTCCCTATATTCCTGACGAGGAACTGCTCTCGGCGGAATCGAATGATGTCAAAACGGAAAGCGCATTCAGTGAAGCTTGCGAGGCAGAGGTTCGTTTTGTGGTAGCAAACGAGTTACTGCATCCACTCCGAAAACGTCATCTTAACCATGTGTCATGCATCGCAGATCAAACTCATACGGCCGATGAGAGCAAAAAATACCAAAGGCATGTGGAAAGTCATCGTTAACGTTGACACTCCACTGAATGGTCAGCAATACAAACAGCTCATACGTACCGGAACCTGCAGGTAAACTGATGCCGCTTCCTCGTTTACGCAAAAGTTCAGAAGAAATCTCTTGAGCCGACGTGTCTGATGCACCGGGCATCTCTGGATATTTTTCCAGGAAACCTACAGCTCATTGCCACTCATCGAGAAGATCCGTGTGCGTACAGAAGTTCACCATGCATCGCTTGGCAGCCTGGTCGCCTCAGGAAGGCCTTCACATGGACTCTTTTCGGTTCCCTGTCGCCTGCTCTTGCCTAATCGCTTGACAGCGAGAGTAGTGAACTTCTACCATCGCTGCTAGACGTTTTCAATCACGACGTAACGGCTGTGTTCGAATAAGCATAGTCAGGATTCCGGTTTCGCTTATTTATTTCGATCAGAGTCGCATCGAGAAATATTGTGAATCCTCCTGCTGAGACTACATTCATCAGTAGAGGGACTACATGTACGATGAAGGTTCTAAAAATAAAAGGAGAACTCAAGAATCGCAACAAGTGTCTGATGCCTGAGAAGATGACCTAACAGAAGAGATGCGAGCTTTTCACGAGCTCGAGGGAACGTCCTGGGAGGACGTTCTTGTCTCTTCGCCTGTCCTTGGACAGCGCGTACTCCGGTGGCGAATTCAAATCGATATCGATCAAGGGGACCTTTGAAATGGATAGAAACACTCTTACAGGCTGTACTGCCCGGGCCTCAGTGCTGTGATCCTGCTTCATTTCTATCTACTAATTTCCTGTTTCCATTTCGAGGGTTGGTGTCGATAGACCGTCACAAGGCCGGCCAAAAATGGGGTCGACAGAATCTCAGACGAAAAGTGGAAGCGTACGTCAGATTCCGTTGTCAGAACTGCTCCCCTCTCTCTTGAATCAATCCGCGCCTCGCCGTTCTGAAAGGATCATTCAGCCGCCGCCAGAACGGCGGTGGAGGGAGGGAACGAGGTTCGCGATTGTAAACAAAAACACGTGTGTTCCATATCAAAGTCACTGGTGAACTGCAACTTGCATGCCCGATCCTGACACGAAGCTGCAATGGTAAGTGCAATGGGGGACTCTGAGAGAAGCGTGTGATAGGAATCGGGAAGTTCCCCGCGCGCAACTCGTTTCATACCGGACGGATCCGACTGCAGAACACGAGAGACTTTCATCAATGACGGTATTCTCCGTCCGAAGTCACGAATGAAGTGCGTCACTGAAAGAGAGGATTATGTTCAGAGGAATAATTTCAGGGCAAATTGAAGAAAAATCAGTCGAATAAGTTCGCTGCCATGAAAAGGATGATCAACTTATCTGATCAACGCTTGTAGGTTCACTGATCCAACTCAAAATGCTTCTTTCTCTCAAGAAATGTTATTGTAAGTTCGATCCGACGACCGTGATACTCCACCGCTTCATGTTCCATTCCCTCTATCATTCCAGAAAAGAAAAGGATCGCGACAAGAGAATAAAGAAGACTGTGAAGGAATCTATCGCTGTGAGAGAAGTGTGAGTTCCTTCGTAGCGTCGCGAGGAGAGCTTCTCGATACTTGAGCGTTTTGCCAGACATCTGACGTGATAGACCCCTCCCGCTTCCCTCTCGACCCCACTCGCACAGCTTTCCCCCGTCGAGAGCCTCGCCGTTCCCTCGATCGGCCTCGTGGAATTATCATCTCAAACGTTTCCCTCGGTTCCCGAATGATTTTTCTCGGGAACGACTGTTGAGTTAGGGTTTCTCCTTCCAGGGCCCAATATTCATCCGCGCTCTATTTCAAATACAATGAGCAGCTTGGACCACCGTATAGGATACTTATGGACACCAACTTCATCAACTTTTCGGTTCTTCACAAACTAGATATAGTCCAAGCCATGATGGACTGCTTGTATGCCAAGTGTATACCCTACATCACGGACTGCGTCATGGGAGAGTTGGAGCGTCTTGGCACGAAGTATAGAGTAGCGCTGCGGATTGCGAAGGATCCCCGCTTCGAGCGGCTGACCTGCTCGCATAAGGGGATTTATGCTGATGACTGCCTCGTGCAGAGGATAACAGAGGTAAGCGTTAGTGAAAAGATGCTGTAGTTTTCCCACTTCCGATTGAACCACTACAACGCATGAATGGGAAACGACGATGGATGACACCGAAACTCTCCATTCCAGCACAAATGCTTCATCGTTGGAACCTGTGATAAAGATCTCAAACGACGCATCCGGAAAATTCCGGGTGTGCCTATCATGTACATTGTGGATAAACGTTACACCATAGAACGAATGCCTGAGGCGTATGGTGCACCTAAGAATAAATAAACGTTGTTCGAGTCGTCAGGTTCCTGTCTTGTGTTCACAGTTTTCGAAAATCGGGGCCACGCAAAATACTGCTCAGGAATTACTCGTTCTCGCTTGTCCTGTCGCCGAACGACGGAAGCTCAGAATATGAATGGACGATCTGGATGGATGTATTGAATGGACGATTCAACGCCTGCGATATCGAGAACGTGGAATGCTGTTAGTCAATGTGATAGGAAGTTGGATTCCTGACGAGTCCCACTCGATATTGTTCCTACCCACAACATATTTGATTCTCTCCAACGAATCAGGTCGTCATTCACAAAAGCTGTAGCTCCTTTAGGCCGCGAAATCTAGGTTCTGTATTGAGAAACCACATCCCCCAGTCTCCAGCTCAAGCTGCTGCTCCAAAGACGCAAGTGTATGTGAGAGCTGTCGTGGCCAATTCAGCTGCGATCACAACTCAATCTCATTCTTCGCTATTCCGCATATCTCTCCTTGACATCGTTCTCGGGGTTACCGTCATCTCCTACTCGTGCAGCGCCTTCTGAGTCCTTGAGTCGCGATTCATGCTTTGGTACCTCGCAAGTGAGAGCCCTTGTTCATGAGGCAATCCTTGTACTGAGAATGATATTCCACACCAGGGGTAGGCTAGCTCAGCGCCCTGATTGTGGCGAGATTTCCCGGGGATTCACGAGCCTTTTCACGAGAGTTGTCACAGAGTGCTTCGCGCGCAATATATCCCTCTGAAACCAAAGCTCCCTCCCTGAAGCGCTTATTATTTTCGAGATCATATTATATGGATTCTTCATTCACGAGGTTGTTTGATCCGGGGTTTCGCACGCGGATGTCCACAGACTTGGATTAGAGTCCGGATTGGGATTCGCGAACACATCCAGTCGCCGAGTCCAGACAGCGTCGAATTCGGTCGTAAATCCGGATCCGATTCCGGCTCGTACAAAGAAAAAATGGGTCACCAGAACCGTGAACCCCTATATCAGTGAGATCAGGACAACCTCTGGAGTATTGTCCCGAGACTCAGATGAATACAGCTTCCGATATGGTTGTTCACTCTTCGATCGGACGCTCGGAACGATCTGAACAGATTCTTCTCGGGGGAAACCTTCGATAGGTGATGTAGTGAACTGCCGGTAATCTGCATTCGGAGTCAACTCCTACGTTGAATAACAAGCTGTCAACCCCTCTCTCACGGATTCACGGCGTGCTGGCTCTAGTCAACAGAATTTTATTAAGCGGTGCAGGCGAATCACTCCCAAGGCTTCAGGAAATCGTCTCCGAGGATGCATCGGAAGCATTGTGATGTTCCTTCAACATTTAATTTCGATTTTCCTGACTTTCTCGTTGAATATCCCCGGTACCCGTTGACTCAGCTTTGAGCTAATACGAGGTCGGCGGTTGTTCAATTCATCCTTGATTGAACTCGTGAACATCCTTGCCCCGCCGTCGACACTTATATCAAAGTTCCCGATGCGAGTGATTGTCAGACGAACGAGTTTCAACTGAAGAAACAAGGATTGAGAACCGATCTGCGGCAGATCTAGTGTCATGATATTGCGAGTTTCGACTGACGAAAAGGGGATCTGATGAGCCACGTCCATACTCACATCATTCGTGTTCACGTCCAGCATACCGTCGAAATCCGCCGTGACTTCATCGCAGATAAAACTCAGTCCCCCTCTCAGATAGTGTATCTGGAAGATCGGGTCATTACTTCTTCTGTACTGAGAAGAAGTAGACTAGAAATGATACGGCGGCCATTTCAGCGGCCCGTATTTGCACCCCCTCACTTCATATCCTGCTGTTCCGGCGACTGAAGTGTATTTGATGGGGAACACGATTCGAAGTTGGTTGTCGTTAAATCGATCTAGTCGTGGGGTTCCAGCTAGCCGCATCCTTGAAAGCCCGGTTACGGTTATCTGTCGAAGCAGATTTCATGAGATCTCAAACCTACAGGTCCTCGCAGTTAGCTATTGTCGTATTTCCACCTCGTTCAAAGGGTCTCGGCCATTGAGGCTTGGCCATCGGCCCCGTGGATTTTGCACTACTCCTGACAAAACTTGGTCAACTTCGAAGGCTCATATCTCGGCTCCCAGATGGGTCACAGCGCCGATCGAGTAATTTTTGAAAAGCTAAAGAAGAGAGCTACCGACTGTCATACATGCCGTTTGGATCGAAGATGGCCGGATACCTTTAAAATCGATGAATCCGAGACTGATGCGAAAATAGATAGCGTCGAGTGCGCACTCTGGAGTTGAGCTGAATCGAAAGGTCACTGAGAGTCGAAGGTTTTGCCAGAAGAAAATCCAAAAAAAAGAGGCGCTTTTTTTTTCGCCGAAAATATTTTTTCCTCGGAGTCTCCCTCTCCCCCCCGCGGCTTACAGCCGTTGCGCCCGGGCGGTCAGCTATGCGCAGGTGCTCGAGCCTAACATGTATGCATCTATTTTCGCGTCGGTCTCGAATTCATCGATTTTAAAGGTATGCGTCCATCTTCGATCTGAACGGCCATTGTGAAACGTATGCCATTCGATAGCTCTCTTCTTTAGCTTCCCAAAAATAAGTCGATCGGCGCTGTAACCCATCTGGGAGCCGAGATATGAGCCTTTGAAGTTGACCAAGTTTCGTCAGGAGTAGTGCAAAATCCACGGGGCTACTAATGGCCGAGACCCTTTCGTTCGAGATTAACAACATCCTTCATAATCGATTGACATAGTGAAACTCACGTTGAACAGCCTTCCACCCAAAACAGAGAATGGCTCTGAGTGGAATGGGTCCACCTCAGGTAAGCTAGAAACTCTTGCAATGATAGCTTGAACGACCTCGGGGCCGGTACAAGTCGCATCCTGACGCTGGGCATCTGTTTTGGACAAACGGTAGCAAGACAAGTCAAATCTGGGGTCGCGAAATTTCTGTCACATCCAGAAGGCGGGTCGAATCGGAGCATGCTTCGACAATGTGCCCGAGAGACACTTTCGAAAATAGTAGAAATCGTCAACAAAGACCCATAACTCGATTGAGATCGTCCTGGACATCCAAGCTGAAGGAACGAAGCTTTTGAGGCAATGCTTGTATCCAAATTTACGGAGAAATGAAACGTCGAGTTCATTCATCTCGGAATGAGGACAATGCGAGTTTGGCACTTCCCGAATGACGCTCGGATTCGGATTCCGCCCCGTGTAGCGTTTCGACCGAGTCCGCGGCTGCCAATAGTTTTTCGAAACTTGTATATGTAGACTTGAGTTTGTGCAAAGCTGACTGCGCCTCTCAGGGAGCTGGAGAGCTCCGATACCCCTCCTTCTGGTCGCATTAACGATTCGGTGGTCTCATTCCACATTCAGATTCTCCATTGTAACTACTCGGGAGTGCTCATGTCAATGAGCTCAAGTTATGGACAGGAGACGGATTGAATTGATTTTTTCATCTCAGCTCACCCCTAGCTTACCAACTGTCCAGAAAGTGATCATCAGTAACACGGAGTTGAACAGCGGAGGCATCGTATCCGGTTTCTGCGAGAAACTGCCGAACCTTCAAGCCTCAGAGGATGAATATCAGCTCGACGATGCCCATCGTAGCACTTATAACCCTCGCTTCGCAAACTTGGTGAGACCGTCGCGTACGAATGATTTTGGCCAGCAAGTCTCAAATTACTTATACCTTCGTGGCGAAATCCGAACCTGGACAATTACTCTTTCTGGCCTCCATGTTGGATCCTCTTATCATACACAGACTACTCTGGCATTAGAGAACCGAGCTGCTGTATTGCTCTAGGTTTTTCTGAAACAGGCCTCGGAACGGGAAAGCACTACTTCCTTCCCAGGTAGCTTCTTATTAGTTCTTAGTAGCTCGGGATGATCTCGGTTTTCCTCATTTCGGCCTGGCGATCAGTTGCGAGATGTGCTTACGAATCCCTCGTTTTCCTCATCTGTCTTTTTCCCACTAGACTTCAAATGAGAGCCGACTCGACCGCCGGTGATGTCCGTGAATTAGGAGAGATATCCTACTACTTTCGATTTCATCAGGAACAGTTTTCTAGTTGCTATTCAGGTTCCCAAGGACGTTCTTCTCCGTGATGCAGCTAATATCAGGAGCCAATCAACCGATCTTCGTCACTCTGGTTCTCTATCATCGACCTCATGCGGATCCTCTCCAAGAATGGAGATGCTTACTTGACTTCAAGGCATGTTCGCCGTTCGACGGAGCCCAAGCGCATGCCGACGCTCCTCCCTTCGGCATCTCAAGCAAAGTGCACGATATTTGGGGCGGACTCCGAGTTCCCGGAGTTATCTGCGGAGGATTTCCCCGGTTCCAAGCACAATCTGTCCGGTTTAGTTTTTTTGATTCTCCTCACATCGGCAGCGCCCAGTTTCTTTATATCTAACGCGATCGAGGGTTCTGGGCTCTTTGGTGCTGGCCCCCTATGAGTGACCTATATCTTTCGGTCATCCAAGTAGGTGCTCCCGTGAGGTCCTCGACGCAAGAGCCGATCGGAGGCTCTCGGCTCTTCGTTACGATGTGGAAGGTTATTCCATTTGTTGGAGGATTCGAGACTGTCCATCAGTGGCGCAGTAGGACACCACTTCCAAACGAATCTAGCGCGCCGAGGGAGCCTGAAGGAAAACCTCATAGAACACATCACCGCTAGCCGCCAGACATGGGACATATTTGACAAATTAATTACAGAGGCACTCAAAATTAACCACAAAAAACCCGGCAAACCACAAGGCAAAGGTCATGCATTTTCCACCTCTATGAACAGAAAAAGGGGGCGCTCGCGAACCAAATATCGGGCTATGTGGTTGTTTTTATTCTGGAGCTCCTGATACAACCTCTGGTGCATATACTGCTTCTTCGGAGCTCTCCGTTTTTCTCTGGAAGTCGATGCTTCCTTGACTCCGATGGCACTTCCAAACTTCCAACCATCATGCCCAGCTGTGGCATCGCTGCGCCCTCATCGAGCTCGTCGTATCGATGAATGTGGGAAAGTGAGGAATCACCTCACTCGAAATGACGCTCCTTCAACCTATGATGTTTGAAACTTCTGTGAAAGATAATTTTCCGTCCGCGAGAACTCGTTCGAGGTGATAGTCGCGTTCATTTGTTAACCCTCTCCGGGGAGGCTGCGCTGTCTGACGGATGAGCGGGCGTCCGAGATATGGTTCGGACGATGATGACGTATGCGGACACAATCGGATTGTTGGGCTCACGTAGCAAACCGTCTATGATCAAGTTTGGTCATTCAGATCATTTATATTAGAGTGTGGATATAAGCGAAGTCAACGCAGTTCTACCACCAGTCGACGTGTGCATTGTCATGCATGAGAATAGAGCGACAGGAATCTCGGGAGGTTAATGAATTCCGCTTCCACACGAAACTGAGTCCCCGTCGGGCTCTCGATCGCGCGCGGTCGTCTTCGCACGCACGTTCGGTTCCTAGGTTTTCTTACTTCGAAGGACGTGCGAATCGCTCCCCTCCTGCTCAGGTTTCCAAGGATCATCCTTGCTTCAGGTGTCGTGAACAATCTGTGATCTATACGAGACAAGAATCCCATGAAGGAAATCTGAGATGAGCAGAGAGGGATGCAGGAAATCGCCGCTCCGAAGGTGAGCCAAATGGCTGTCCCCCCCTCTCATCGGCGGGTACGAGTACGTGTTCCCTCCTTCATAGAGGACTACAATCCGCCGCGAACTAGACGCGTGATCTAAGAAACCAATTCTCTCTCGAATTCCCCTCATTCAATCTAAATCTGGAACGGAAGCGGTAGCCCGCATCATAGAGACTTTGGAATGCTCCGAAGTCAGAGCTCTCGGTGGGCGTCCGTCAACGAAGTCGCGAGGATCCGAATAATTCAGAGGATTTGCTGTTCCCGTGCAGATGCTGTTTTCGGGAAGCTGCCGCTCTCGAAAAGTCATTATCTCGAAGATTTTCCGCCTACGGCTATATCCTCCTCCAATGTCCTGGTGAATCCGCCTCTGGGGGTGACCTGGGAAAGATGAACAGCCGACGGGTCTTCACAGAGAAGTAGCCTTGCTATATGATGTGGTGGTACGTATCCCCGGGTAAAAGTTGTTCGCGGACCGTGTAGTCTAATTGGAGAGCCTGAAGCAGCCTAACGGTGCGATCGATTACTGCCGCGTTCGCAGTTCTTCCAAAGGTCCAGAGGATTCCGCACCGCACCAACGATGCGACGCCCGGAGACTGGAGGGCCATCCTCCACCACGGCTGAGTTCTATCGGCGTTCGATTTCTTCGATAACCCTCCGAGTTTCTCAGCCTATGTCCAGCGACCTCTCGGAGCACGAGCCTCTTCGATCTCCCTTCGCTTGCGGCACGTAGGAGCTTGTCGACGATTCCGGAGTTGTGAGAGGAACTCCGATCATACTAAATCTCCGGGATTCAGCGATTCCAGCTGAGGAAATTGAGCTGGGTTGCAGTTCAACACACACAGTTCAAGATCTCGATCGAACGGGGATCTGTATTTTTTCCATGAGTTCGACGTCGGACTCCGAATGATTGGAGTAGGTCGATCTCGGGTTTGCCGTCATAGGGATCAGACGGGACTCAAAGTCATAGATATGAATGAAGATCATATGTTCTTTCGAATTCCGGAAAAAATGGACATGAGTTCGCCCATCGCTGAGCTCTATATGCTCAGCAGGAGTACCCGGGCCCAGGTCGCGGCCGAAAACGCGGGGCTGCTAATGTTTCTCTGCCTCCGCTCGCACGCTTCTCTTCTTCTCCCACACTGTCCGAGGATTCCCTCGGGAGGGGATGTGTGTCGCGTGACGAATGCCCCGGCCCCCGCCGCATTCCCTTCATGCTAGAATTCAACTCAAGGACCATCCGTCTCCGGAAACTGATAGCCGGCGGTATTTAGCGACCACCATGACGGTACTTTTCAACCCAAGACCAAGTGCCGGTTGAAAGAACGACTCTTCCCATTTCTTGTTTGTGTAGAGAATCTCGTGCCCTAGGTGCGTGGTGAAAGTTCTCGGAGAGCGAGCATGATGCGAGGACTCTTGAGGAGTTTGCCCCTGTTCAGAAAAGCGACGAGATTCGCCCTTCCATTCGAGCACCAGAGGAATTACGCGTCTCCAGGCTACTACGTATTGTGAGTCAGAAGAGTGAAGCGAACTTATAATACCGTTGCCACAATCGAATGCGAGGTGGAACTTCCGCCTCCAGAGAGTGGAATGTTGATGTGCAGATAGAGACGTTCTGAAAGTACAATCCTCAGGGTGGTACGTTAGAAGTCAGAACGACGTCTAACTCAGCACGCAGTCTCATGCCTTGCTCTCGATGCGCGCTCCGTCACGACGAAGAATCCCAACTCCGGATGGGGCTCCACAGAATCATATGGCTGATTGCATTCACGGAATGAGTTCTGAGAATTGTTCACAGACTTCCCGAAGTTCCCGATGATACACCCGAAACGAATCCTTTTCTGCGGGTTGGAGACAATCCACACTTCAGAGATGTCACCGGGGAAATGGCATATAATGGACTTGCGAAAAAAATCCTCGAGTACGAGAACAGCATCTATGAGCTCGAACAGAAACTTCAAGGTATGAAGCTATCTGGGGCAGTTTGAGGGAGGGGGAGTTGTCTGGGAATATTTCGAAGTTTGCCTAGTCTCCTCATGATTCTGTTTGAATGAACCACTACAGACCCAGAGTACCCGAAAACATTCGAAACCACCATAGGAGAGGTGGATAAGCTCCAGGCACCACTTCTGGACGCGTTCCACAACTTCAAGCTCCTTGCTCTGGTACGTGATCATGGGGTTCGGTCGTGGCTGCGACCACACGTCCGGGCTAGATTTTGAATGGAGTCAACCCGAGCACGCTCCTCGCGATATCACTGAGCAACCGACGCAATTCTCCTGACAATGATTGCTCGTTCAAACGCATTTGGTTGCAGGTACACAGTGACGGCGAGGTCGCGATGTATTTCAAAAGACTCAACACCAAAGTCCGGATGGCCCTCTCTAAACAGTTTCAATCGGAGGCATTGCATCGTGTCGCCAAAGATTTCAAGAACAAAATCGATGAATTCGAACCGGATCAGCAGCAGGTGAGTTTGTCACAATCGACGAGCTACGTTCGCTTCCCGCCGAAATCGGGTTATGTTCCTCTCCAATCACCTCAGCGATTCTTGATGCAATGAACCTTCCCTCAGATTTTGTAACGGAAAGAATTGATCGGTTCGTTTCCCGTATTATCCATTAGCTCATCAAGAAATACGAAATTGAGTGCAGACTCGCTGGACTCGACTTGAAAGAAGAAGAGCGACAAACGTTGAAAGATTTGCACATTGACATCCAAAAGAGCGCTGCCGTCTACAGCGCCAAGCTAGCCGATGCGACCGACGCATTCAAGCACCGCATCGATGACATTGACATGAAAAATTTCCCGGATTACCTTCTACATCATTTTGCAACGTCATCTGGCTTCATCGTCACTCTATACGAGCCTCAGTATTCGATATTTTTGGCCTACTGCGGGGATCGGCAGCAAAGGTGGAATCTTTACCAGGCGAAGGCGATCCGATGCTCGGTCAATAACTTGAAACGATATAATGTGGACGAAATCGAGAAAATTCGGGTATCGAGACACTACATGGCGGAACTGTTCGGGTGAGTGGACATCAGGAGAGAATCAGGACGAGGACCCTAGATCAGAGACTCCCAAGAGCTTCACGCTCATCAATTTGCGACCATTCCAGATTCAGAAACTACGCGGAGTACTCGCTCGCAACGAAGATGGCTCCGTCCGTCGAGTCTGTTCAGAAAACTTTGTTCGATTTGTCCAAAAATATCGCCCCCGTGGCAGAGCGACAGATGGGCGAATTACGCGCCTTCTGCGCGGAAAAAGGTTTCAAAGTGCCTCTCGAACGTTGGGACCTACCCTATTGGCGGAGGCGCTACCGAGACGCCAAATTGGCAATAGACGAAGAGGACATAAAACAGCTATTCGCATTACCCGCGGTTCTAGAGGTGGGTTTTCCTCCTGGAAGAGTTTAACTTCCCAAGATTCTAGGGCTCATTTCTCCTGTATTTCATCGGATTTTCCACTTTTTCTCCAATACAGGGTTTGATTCGTCTCATAGACACGATGTTCGGTGTTGAGCTCAGACAAGTTCAGCCCAGAGAGTCTTTGTGGGCAGAAGATGTTCATGTGTTCAACGTTGCCGTTGACGGCAAGGAAGTCGGGAGGATCTTCCTGGATCTTCAGGCTAGGAGTGAGAAACAATCGGGGAATCACTGCACTGTTCTCAGGGGTGAGATAACGTGAGCTAGCTCACAATCCAAGGATGGCTCCACGACACTTGATGATTCGGGGTCGATCTGCGGCGGCGATAATCGAGACTTTGACAGCAGTTTCGCTTCCAGCTTCGAATGCGGCAGTTGGAACCAAACCAGCAGCTTGCGTGATCATGAGTCTAAACAAGCGGACTTATGTCAATTTATCTGAGTTGAGTGAGTTGCTCAAGAAAATGGGCCATGCTCTCCAGCATACTCTGTCACGAGCTCGCTATAGCCAGACGGCCGGGCTCGGAAATCTTCCGCACGACATCTCGCAAGTGTGCCCGACGTTCTTCGATATGCTTCTCTTAGATAAACGGTTCGCTAAAATGCTCTCAGCGAACGAGGCACTGCCTGACGATCACCATAAAAAAATCATCGAACAGAAGCTACACCTTTATGCGGTGGACATGCAGCTTGAACTGTTCAAAAGCTTGGCAGACCTTGAACTGTATTCAACGTGAGTATCCTTGCCCACGTTCGATTGAGATCGTTTGAGGTTCGCCGGTCCATGGTTCCAAGTGCTTTACCCCGATTCACAGCAAAGAGTACAGCCAAGATGTCGTCAAGAAAGTCTACACCTCGATCGTGAAGACGTTCCCATGGCAGTTCCACGAGACGTTTGTCTTCGGTGGCTTCTGGGAGGTAATCATCGGCGGCTTCCAGGCCGGTTACTACAGCAATGTGTGGGGACCGATGCTCGCGGCAGAAGCCTTCCAGGCTATGCAAGAATGCCCCGAGGAAGATATCTACAAGGTTTCAAGAAGGTGTGACTCAACTCGAGCTTAGACTGATAATATCCGGCCCGGATCATTAACGTCTCGGACCATCGATTCTGACGAATTGTGATTTGCAGATTCTGCACATCCATGCTCCTCGACGGAGGATGCGAGTCGCCGAGCGTGGCCTTCAGAAAATTCCGCGGGAGGGATCCCACTCCAGATTCTCTGCTGGCAGTTTGCAATCTCAAGTGAGGGACTCCTCGGAGGTCCCTTGTTCTGCAGACGCTTCGGCAGTTTCCTCGCACTCTGAGAGCAGTTAACAGAGAGTAGCGCCACCGCCTTGTAAATATTAGTTCAATAAATTTTACAGAGCCTAGTACGAGGGTCTACATTAAGAGCAAGACAGAGTCCGCGTTTTCGATGAGTTGTACATATTTTATTTCCTCTCAATCTGCCACGACGGTATCACCTATTGTACGACCCCTTTCGCTCCTCGCACCAATTTGAGAGGATCTTTTTCGGGTATTTTCAAAGAGTCACCTATTCGCTGACTCAGCGGAACCAATCGTTTCCTGAGAAGGGTTTCCAGCTCACGCTTCACGGTCTCTAATTTCACCTTTGCTTTGCGATCTTCATTCCAGTCACTGTTTTTCAGTAGACTGTCATCAAGTTCGATATCGGCATCCTTCGCACACTTCGCGAACCACCCGTCTGATTTCTGACGCTTGTGAAGTCGATACTGCATCGTCTCGAGCTCGCGAGCTTTGGCGACCCGCGCTTTGCAAACCTTCAGGATGTTATCTTGAACGGGAAAAGCTGGAAGGTCCTCGGTTCGTTTCAGGGCGTGCAGTAGCTTTCTGTATTGAGGAAGCTCCCGGCCGTCGACAAGCATCACTGAGAGACCGCTTTGTTTCGACCTGGCGGTCCGTCCACTGCGATGAACGTATGTTTCTGACGCTTTTGAAACATTGAAATGGATGACGTGCTCGATCCTCTTGATATCTAACCCACGAGCAGCGACGTCTGTTGCGATCAGAAGGGAATTCGGCGTTGCTGCGAAACGGTCGAGATGTTTCAGCCGTTGTCGCTGCTGCATTTCAGCGTGCAGACCCATCGGTTTCATGCGGAGAGCTTCGAGAACCGATTTGAGCCTGCGGACACAATCAATTGAGTTGCAGAAGACCAGGGTTCGGCCTGGATGCACTTGGAGGAAGTAATATAATAGAGAGTCCTTTTGTTCTGGTTTCTCACAGAAAATACGTGACTCAGTCAGTTTCTCCGCCGTTGCTGGAATAAATGTCGGAATCGTTAGATGAAATATCAATTTGATCTAAACAACACTTTCCATCAGGCAGCGTTCACGCCGCGTTCCACCTATCGATCGTGTTTTGCGCCCATGATTTTGAAGCAGACGCCTCATACAAGCGGGAGCGGGTTGTTGCCAAACAGAGCAACTGAGTTCCTCAGAGTATTCGACACCCATCAGCTGAGCGGATCGTGTAGTGTTGAAAATCGTGGACAGTTCATGACTCCAAAGTCATAATGGTGGTTTAGTCTCGATACGTCTCGTTCAAATCTTGACTCAGCCCAGTATGTCGGAATTCGAATACAACGACAATCTTGTGTCGTGCACCGGCAACGATTACGACTCAGCATTCGAGACCGACAGTGAGAAACGAAAGAAAAAATCCGCGAAAGATTCTGTGCTCTTTGGAGCTTCCGCATCTTCCGAGAGTATCGTCAGACTCAAAGATGTCAAAGAGCATGCTCAGCAGGAATGCTCGAGAGAGGCCAAGCGTCAGCAACGGTGCACCGTGCCTCTCCTCGATGCATACAGCCGGCATAAGAAACTCATTAACGATTACTTCCTGTGTTACAAGGGACAAGCAGAGAAACTGCGTCGCGACTGCTCTAAAGACAGAACTGACGCAGATGCGCTTCGGGATAATCATCGCTTCGTGTGGGACGATGTTGACACTTCTCAACTAAGTTGGGAGGAGCGTCTTGCCAAAAAGTACTACGACAAGCTCTTCAAGGAGTACTGCATCACAGATCTCAGTAGGTACAAACAACAGCAGATTGCGTTCCGTTGGAGAGGCGAACAAGAAGTCATAGCCGGTAAGGGGCAATTCAGTTGTGGCGAAAGAAACTGCAAGAATGACCAAGATTTACGGAGCTGGGAAGTCAACTTCGCCTACGTGGAGCACGGAGAACGCAAGAACGCCCTGGTCAAAGTGAGGCTTTGTGAAACTTGTTCACGGAAACTGAATCACCGCAAACAGCGACGTGAGGTAACCAAGACACCAAAAGCTCACGGCGAGCTCTCGAAGTGTGGAAACCGGAAACGAAAATATTCCAGAAGCTCAAAAAGTAAGCCTGATAAAGGCGAGAAAGCCCGGAGGAGAACGGAAGAGGATGCAAGCTCATCCGAGAGTTCCGGCTCAGGAGAAGAAGCTTCCGTGAAAGTGCTTGAGGAGAAACGATCTGAAGAGGCCAATCCGTGGGCGAAACCTGTTTTAACCGAGGTCGAGCCAAAAATCGAAGACGAATTCGACTCATTCCTTGACGATATGCTACTTTGAATTTCTCCACAGAACGAGAGTGAAGGTTGAGGCAGCCATGTACAGATCAGCACTGAATAAATCGGTGCAGCTTGTTCTGAGTCAGGGATCTTTTCGGTTTTCCCACCTCGAATAAGAGCGAGAGGCTCACTCAACTTGAATCGCGGAACAAGATATCGAGCTTCAGCTTCCGCTAAAATACTCCACTTCGCTCAGTTTACTTGGCGTGAGAACGAGAGTCGTTAATTAAAGGGCGCCTTACCGATTTTTGTTGTTGCATCGAATATTTTCGGTTTCGTCATGCCTACGAGACCTTTAAGCTGTTCTAGCCGCCCCAGCTTTTTCTTGCTTTTCTCCATCACTCGTTCCGGGAGATGGGGATCCATGGTCAGAGTTGCAGAAAACACAAGGTTCTGGCGTTTTCCGACCCGGTTCAAGTTCATGAACTTCAATAGAAGCTGCATTTCTTCGAAATGCCCCTGAGGAATGAATGATGCCGACGTGAATCTCGCGAGCCCTGATCTGCTCGTGATTTTCGAGACACTCCATATGGACTTACCTTCTGGATCATTCGGTCCGCTTCATCGATGACCAAACACTTCACCTCGATGAGTTGGTTTTGCAGCTGAGGGTCGTCTTGAACGAGTTCAAAGAGTCTTCCCGGCGTTGCAACCAGTATTTCGGGTCTTTTAGCGAGAAGTCGCAGCTGTTTTTCTTGACTCAGGCCTCCAACAATGCAAACTACGTGCAGGCCAGTGAACTGCAACAGTGTTTCAGATCATGAGAACGGAGTGCAGAGCTGAAGAGAGCTGTTGCTCTGATACACTTCCCACAGATTGCTGGGCGGAGTCCTAGATAGAAGACCGTCAAAGTAGCGATATTTCCAAGTTTGAAGCCATTCGAAATCCGACTTGAGAAGTATCGTACCTTGGTGATATCCATGAGGTGCTTCTTTATTTGAACGGCCAGTTCTCGTGTTGGAGTAAGAACCAACGCGCCGAGTTTGTTCTTACATCGGTCTTGTAGCAAGCGATGAACAAGAGGGATGCCGAAAGCTAAAGTTTTCCCCGAACCGGTCTCGGCCGCGCCAAGTATATCCAACCTGTCGAACTTCGGATATATTGTACGGTCCTCTCGTCAAGAGCACCCGCGAATTCCTCATATGATGTTGTGTCAGAACTTCGGTCCTACCTGTCTCGAATCGCTGGAGTCAAACATTGGCTCTGGATTTCGGTCGGCTCGGTGTACTTGAGAGCAGCGAGCGCTTTCAAAATGCGAACGTCCATGCCGAACAATTCCCATTCTCTGACCAGAGGTTTTTCTTCGTCGAGTAGTTCGACCTGAATCTCTTGCTCACTATCAGATTCATCATTTTTACTATCCGATTCGGCCGTGTCCATCTGTCCCTCATCAATCGTTCTCGTTGCGTTCTCTTCGTCGTCACTATCCGTATCTACCCCATCGAGTACAGATGACGGCTTCTGTCTCCTCTCATTTCCGGGTTTCAGAGCCAGGGGACCCTTGAACGGCATTTTCTCCACGGGCTCTGACTCCTCGTCGACGACCCCATCCTCACACACATCCATTCCTCCGTCGGGTGTCTCGTTCTCGTTCCCTAAATCTTCGGCAGGCTCCGCTCCATCATTCATCTCGTCGTCACTCTCGGAATCGCTGGCGAGCTTAAGTTGGAAGCTATCCTCCCCGGAATCAATGTCGTCATCCGATGTTTCGATTTCTTCAGACCCTGATGCTTCGGCTTGATCTCCCACCTGGAATGCATTCAAATGGACCGCTGCCATTCTGATACTTTGACATCCGAAACATGGAGCTGTTCCCACAGTTCCCCATCCATTGTTGTTTTGAAGCTCCCGAACCGGAAAATGACGTTGACTCACCACTTTTTTCATCATTCTGTTGTATTCACGCTTCCCCTTCGGCTCTGCGTACTCCGTGTCGAAGTCTCCCCAAGCCGTTAGATCAGTGAGATCGACCAACTCTCCACCATAGGTCTCTATAAGCTTCTGATCTTGTGACTTATACGACTTCTTCTTCTTCTTCAACAACATCACTTTGTTGGTTTTTCGATTAAGCTTTCCTCGCTTCCCTGGCGGATCACCAGTGACTTCTGTGACTTTTTTCGGAAGGATCCGTTTCAGAGATCGTTTTTGCCCTTTTCTCGAACGCATCTCGACGAGCTTCTGAGGCTTCGCACTCACAGAGAAATGTCAGATCAGTCAGAGATCGAACAGGGACTCGGTTTCGCAGGTCTTCCTGCAGAGTTCGAGTTTATTTCGAAACTTCGATCACAATTATTGAGCACTTGTATTCGAAGACAGCGGCACCGAACAGGAGGTACACCCATGTGCTTCTGTTTATAGAGGGCGCTAGTGGTCCACGGTCATGAGCACCGCGCAGTTCCGTGTCCGGGACCGCGAACTCCGAAAGGCATTCGGCCTCATTGAGATTCTGCAAGAAGGTAAACTCGGTAAAGCGTCTGGACGAGCTGTCGATCCCTATCGATGAGTTCTCGTATCAGAGAGTATTCGATTGTCACTGATCCTCCTTGGCAAATAAAACTACGCGATTCGCGATCGAGAAGTCTGCCGCGACAAAGGCTCTTCACCTGCCTGACTCAGCGAAATCTAGACGCAACTTGTAGGCGCAACGAATGCCGTTGTTTGCTTGCGGCACACCCGCTCGAGAGCATCGCATTCTCGCGAGAACAAACATAACGTTGCTCCGCACTCGGGATCCATCGATCACCATCGGCCGATATTTTTACCTGAAAGTTGAAGACTGAGAACAATCGATTGTCGAATGATCGCAAACCGGAGCCAAGGAAGCCGTGGATTCGTAGTGCGCAAAAAGCACTCGTGGCGGAAGCAGCTTGTCTATGTGTCTCCCTGCGTCAAATCTTTCATGTTATGGCATTCGCAGGTCAGCGAGGATCTTTCGCCTGCTTGGAGGGCTTTTGAAGCTCCTGTGCCCGGCGTTACAGTTTGTTATCTACGCGTGTGGCAGGATTTCCTGCTTCTACCATGCCGTCCCCGTGAATTACATGAATATGCTGGATACGATTTCTGTTCTACAGAAGGCTCTCGTCACCTTCTCTGTTTTCCTTGTGATTCAGAAGCGAAAAATCCCCCACTGCCTCCGTTTGCGTGAGGGGCAGGGGGAGCAGTCGCGCAAAGCTCGCATTTCGATCAAAATTCTCACTGCCACCGTTTGTGTCGATATCCCTGTTTCATCAGTGATTATCTTCCTGAGTGTGTCCATATTTTCAGTATATGCAGATTTGAAATCGTTCGAGAACGAGCGATTCTTCACCGGATATCTATTTTGTTTCCGGCAAGATTACGACTACTCTCACATTGTTTTCGACTCCTTCCGATGTTTCGATTGGGCTCTGATTCTTTCCTCTGGCGCCATGAGATTGTCGCAGGTGATGTTCTACGCCAGACAGTGCCGTACATTCCGGTCTTATTTGGACGGTATCGGGGTCGGAGAATGCTCTGTTTCAACATCGAGACGCCATCTGAAGACTTTGATACTTCGCTTCTCGGCGGTAGAGAACTACCTTTCCGATCTGCAAACCATGCTCAGCTTCAGCTTCCTGTTCTCGATCGCTGTGCAACTGCGACAGCTGTTGGCTTTATTCGAAGCCTGCACACTAGAAGCTACGTACTTTACCATCACATTCTTCACAGATTTGTTGCTGTTATACTCATTGGCTCATTCCAACTCTCTCGTCTCTACGGAGTTCATCTCTACGAGGAGTCGATTGGTCAAGAGGGACTCGGTTTCCTCATGCTTCTTCAAGACAACGATGACGAAATCGCTGTCTTTTCGCGACTGGACGGGCGAATCTTTGACTCGATATCGGTTACTCGTATTGCTGCAAGTTATTCTAACTATGAGTGTGGTGATCTATGATATGACCCGCGAAAAACTGCCAGTCGCAGGTATCAATGCCAATACTACAAGCTCCCACTGAGATCCGGTGGGGCATTGGTGCAGCGTTTTTCGAGATGGGACGCACGACCCACCGGTGGGTCATAGAATCACGGGGGCTTCCAGCGCGGACGCTCCGCTCCAAGTTCCATTTGCGCTGAAGTTCCGCTGTTCCGGGCACTCCGAATCGCCGATCTCAGCCAACCATTCTCAGTTGATTAGGAATACGTCGAACGTCGAAATCGTTCATGAAGAGGACTTGGCTGCACTCATCCATCTCCCATCGTGTTGCTCGATGGAATTTGCTGCAGCGCCGTGAACCAGCTTTGAAGAGATAAAAGACACGGGTTGGGAGTCATGGAATGATAGTATTTTTGGACAAGAATTCAGCAGATTCACATTGCACATCTAAATGCTTAATTGTCTTCCACATGGATGGATAGGTTCCATCAGCATCCTACAACACGGAACCACGTGTTTTCAATTCATCCAACATCACGGCGGAAAAACTTGTGAAAAACACAGTGTGTCAAGATTAATGACCTCGCCGTTCCCCCCATGTTGAGCGTGAATCTTATCCTCGAAACTTCTGTAAGTTTTGTTCAATAATCATCTTCTGATAAGCTCACCTACTCGTTCCTAATTGCACAGCCCGAAAGCAAAATTGCAACACCGAAATTGCTCCCTAGGTTTGGATTGGGATAAATAAAGGTCGTGTATTCTGGATTAGACGATCGTTTCCTCCGACAACTCTTGTTTTCCTGTAAATATCGAGTTTCTGGGTCATCGTGATTCTTTGCCGGTTGGATTTTCAATCTCCGCTCTAGATCCATGAAAATTTGGGAAGACTGAGGAGCGTTTTGCCTTTCGTGATCTTCACTATCATTCGCAAACGGCACCTCAAAGACTTCCGTGGGTCGATCCCGGCGGAAGACCCAGCAGAGAGTGGGGCTCGCGGCAAAGAAATCACGCAAATCTGAAATGTCGATACAGCAGAAGAATACCACCTGATCCGGGGCAGCGGTTGTCTCATCCGTGAGCTTCGTCCTCGATCCAACCTGGGTTACGATTTCGTAATTGCGAGTCAAAATCTCCTTTTCAGCTTCTGTGAGTGAACTTCTCTGCTGGTTGTTTCTGGGGTAGTTCTGGCTGTCACTTAAGTTTGCAGACCTGCATCGGCTCTATAAAGACCATCGTTTCCTGCAACCTTTGAGAAACTAGCATAACCTCGGAGTGTCACGAATGACGATTCCGGTAATTGTCGACTCAGAAGTTCCAGGACGCTCTTAGCGGTGCTTTGACTTTGCAGCAGTTCTGACCGCGATGCGAAAACCGCGAAAAAACGCCGTGGAACAACTGCGAAGTAGCGCTAGATTTGCGGTTATCGACCGCGGTTTTCAGGTCCGCGAACCTTCGACTTTTCCAGGGAATTCTGAGTCAATTCGCCTCGTCGTCCCTTCTCCTCATCGTCATGAGTGTCGACAGAGCATGGAACTGCCCGGGCGCCGCTTGATTCGAAGTCAAAACGCCCTGAATCGTAGGTATGCCTTCATTTCAGCGAACTTGAGGCGAGTATTCGCTCTTCTTGTAAGAGGAGGGGACCGGGGATCCTTTTGAACGCCATCCAATGTATTGAGTATTGAGGAGCAGTCTTCTGAAGTTTTCATCCTTGCTGTCACATTCGGGGTCCGCTGAAATCGTGAAGGCCTCACCTCTTGGGGAGTCTGTCACTCTCACGCCTATGCCGTGAGGGCCTCACCCGTGGCCGCACGAGAGCGCCGCCGCCCCCCAAAGCTTTTGATCACTGTGGGCTCAAACGAAAACTACAGGAACTTGGATTGGAACAAGTCGTTCGCCAAGGAAGGTTCCAAAAATCGTCCTAGAAAGCCGTCATTGGAGGGAACGGAAGATATATCCCAATCTCGACCTCCGGAATCGGGCGCGCCCGTTGAAACAATGGCATACCTGGCGTTACGACTCATTTCACGGCGCAGCCCATCCGACAGCGTAATCCAGTCGGAGCGCAACGATTCACCTACTTCACCGATTCCGCCCATTGCCTCGTCAGTTCCCCGAAGGAAAATCACCATCCTTCCACCCAGGGTGTGTCGCCGCGAGCTATAATAGCGATGATCTCTGTATGCCCTGCAGGGGAGTACGCGTGGAATATTATTGAATCAATACAGTGAAGCCTGAACTTCGAACCAAGCGTCAACCAGCGCCGCCGTGTCGATCACCAAACGATCCTATCCGCCCTCACGGAGTCGGAATAGAGCCCGCCGCTGAGGCTGGTTGATCCCCGCTGGTCACTCATCCGGATCATCGCATCAATGGTCAGCGGGAACCGATTAGTCAATGGATCGAACAGTTCTCGTATTATGTATGGAACCTCTCGCCATCGACCACCTCGTGGGATAATTCGAAATCCTTGAGATTACGCTCCTCACCGACGACCTCTAAACTTATTCAACGGTTTGTCGGATGACATTCTGCGGACGCCCCCTGAACGATGTGGGATACCTTTCTGACCAGAAATCTGCCACAAACTCCAAAATTTCCCTGGTTCTTGCTCCTTTCCCCAAATTGTCCGAGTCGCCTCGGGAATCCTGCCAATACTTCGCCGAAGGCTCTATTAGATCGCGTTTAGAACATCTCACGCGCATCGAGCTGCGAGCTCCCACTTAAATGTATTATCTGCAGCGTGCAACGTACTGTCTGGCTGTGGTTCTTACTTCGAATGCGTCGGTTCTTCGGTTTCTCCAGTCGCTCGCCCGTTCCCAAGTCTCGAACAGGTACGACTCTGTTGCTGCGAAAGACAAAACCGCGCATCATCGCTCAGGTTTGTGCCCTCAAAGGCACGCTCTGAGCGCGATTCGTGCACACACAATCGAATCGGTGAGCTCGATGGTTGTCAGTCTCTTCATTTTAAGTTTCGCAGGCTCCCCAACTGAAACACCGAATAATTTCACCGATAAATACTGGAGGTGGGAGAGTGCTGTACAGCCCTTGCGAGGAGCTCAAATGCCGTGAGAAACCTCTCGATTTCATGAACGACGACAAGAATATGCAGGCCTCCGGGATGTCCCTGATAAGAGAGAGGTATTGAGTTGGTATTGGCTGCTCTTCGGCAGAGACGATCGAATCGAATATGCAGGAATCAGGATCATCGGAGTTTGGCGAAATCTCTTTTCAGAGAGCGCCTGCTCACTGAGGTGGACCCATGTATTCTCAAAAAACACTGCGCGGAATACTGTCCCGCGTCCGACTCCATACCTACATGAACTCAATCACCCCGAAATACTGTGTTGATGAACATTCTGAAATCAACGAGAAAGCCCTTTCAGATTTTTTTTGTGGAGCGTTGAATTACAGTAGGATCTCGATGGTTGTCACTTCGCTAAAAGTGCGTTCAGTTGATGGATCACGCTCTAATTTTGAGGCATATTTCGAAAAAAAAAATATATATATTTCGACGTGCCAGAATGTTTTGGAAGAACCACAGAGTCCAGAGGAATCGACGAAGTTCTTCCACAGTCGAAAGGAATCTCTACTCAGTTCGCACTCAGAAATTGTGCGTGTCTCCGAATGATGCCAAGTCATAAGCACATTAGGACACGGAGCGGAACTATAAAGGATGAACGGAAATAAATAATGGTCTGATGGACGAAAACATCAAGGAGCCCAGTGTATCTCATGGTGCCGATTGCCACAAACCCTGCTGCTCGAGTATATTCCGGAAAAGGAGCGGAATACGCAATCGAAATAGACACGACTGACGTTCTGTGCGGGTTCTTCTCTACTTCAACGGTGAGAGTGGAGTGAACACGTTCGGATTATAATCCACCTCACGTGTTTGTTCGCATGGGAAGCGTGGCTAATTTCTTTGACGAAGCTTGAGGATCGACGGATACTCTCGTAGACAACCCTCTCGGCGCCGCCCATGCTCCGTGTCTATTCTCCCTTCAAATCCTACCAGTCGTCGCAATGTACACGTATTCGAAATTCACTCGAACAAAGCGTATCACACGAAGTGTATTTCCTATTCCCAGCTGAGCTTTGAAAACTTCAACTATTTCAACCACGATGCGATTGTCTCAAGTTATGTTCTGCGCCGAAGTGGGCTCTGCCTCATGGACAGCGGGTTCGATATCAGTCCCGAGGAAGCGGATGGTCGGATTCTTGACAGTGGCGACCGCTCGACTTTTCGTCTCTGAGTTCAATCCTATCAAATGAAGGCTAGTGGAAGGCTTTCGGAGCTAAGCAATGATTACTGAATGACCACTCCTGCTGCTGAGAAAAAGAAACATCCCATGTTCAGGACGAGACAGGCTTGATGAGCCAGGGGAGCTCCGCCATGCATGAAATCCGGGGCAGTATCGCGAAGTTAATTGGGCGCAATTTCCAGCGAGCGCCGGAGCCGAGGTATTCGCGTGGCGTACGGAGTATCTGATTGTTTCAATGCGGAATGGAGCAGTTCTCGACCTGCATTGTTTTGAACGGGGTCATTCACACTGAGGATCGATCGCCGATGGCAGTTGACTCTGATGAGAGATACAGACGTAACTCCTTCTGGCTCCTTCAAAATGAGCGGAATCTCGATCCAGAGGTAGATATGCTGTCCTCCCTGTTCCTGGGGAAGTCCTTGCAGCGATCTCAGAACGGAGAGCTATATTTGAAAGCGGAGTCCATTAGCAAGCCGGAGTCAACGAGCAGTCTTCCATGATTGCCTCCTCAGGATCGCCCAGGCTTGAAGAATATCCATTCGCGCGAAGCCAGTTGTCTTCCAACTCTCAGCTCTGTGGCTGACGTGTTTTTTGATGTATGTGAACCTGAGGCCAGTAGGAAAATAGCGGCCGCTTCATTAAAATTGATTTTCTATCAAACCCTGTTCGCTGATATCCGGTCACCATTGTTGGAACCTTACATTGCCCTCAGATCAATTCTCGAGCAGCGGAGAACACGGATCGCCCATTGTTGCCGTTGTTTTTAGACAGCGAGACACACTCATTCGCGGATTTCTCCCAAGACCAAGAACCACATCTCCCAGAGTTAGAGAAAAATAATCACATGTGGACCGATGGAACATGCTCTCATCGACTTCCACCGCTGCTCTCGCGTGATGGCCGCTCTCCAATGACGAGGACGATTACTCTCGCGATCGGAACGCGTCTGCCCGTTTTCGTACGTTGGGTTTCCCTGAGGTGGGCGAATCGGGAAGTTGTTGAGGATATTGAGGACTTGGACTCATTACCGTGCCATCGTCCGCTGATTGAGGATTGCTCACCTGACAGCTGGAAATCAAAACCTGAACAAACATCGTATGCTAGCTTTCGGTGGTGATAGTGCTTCTCGAACGCCGACCACTCTGAATGTTTGGCACCCGCCTTCGAGCAAAAATATCTTTTGCCCGCCTGAACGACGCCGAGGAAATTCGTTGCCACAACACAGCTCTCCGATCGAAGATGCTAATTATAGAGGAGCTACACTCAGCGAACAGTCGAAATAGGAGCATCTGGATTCTCGTTCCTTGTTCAACAAGAAAGCCTTGATTACTTCTCAAGAGCCACCGCTTGAAATTGAACAAAGGGGAGCCTAGGCTCTCAAATAGGCATGCAGCTCCGAGGATTCTTTCCTCGCGGTCGGAGAAGAAAAACGATCCATTGCCTTCCTAGAGATAACTCCAGCAATCTCGCAAGTCGATTCATCTTGAAGTCGATTATCTTCCAGCGGAGTTCTGTGATTCAATGACAGCTCTATGCCGGAATCATTGGTGTTAGAACTTCAAGAAATCCTACGCGTCGCAGTGCCGCGAATATGAGGAGCAATGCCGCGGATGTTCGGGAGGTCCGACCAGCCTTCCCTTAAATTTCGGCAAACAAAAAGGAAAGAGCCGTGCTTTCTGGGGCCTCGAGAAAAATTCGGAGAAAGGTAGCTGGATTGATCTTGCGGGCTCGGTGCTCCTTGAAGCTCACGGAAAGTCAGCGAAAAATCGGCACAAAACTATAAATCAATTCATATCGTTGTTCGTGGTGTGCTAAGTGGACTCGCTGCGACCATTCAAGCCATGACTTACGCCCAAAGCTGGATATGAATTACTCACGTAGCTCGAACACACGTTTCAGCCTACGTCGACGGATACAGGATTCGGCTCACGCGACCACAATGAAACATTCTTCATACCTAGTAGCGCATCTCGCTACTGTCGGATGTCTCGATCTCGGGTCTGACCCGGACTCTCCTCCTGCCTGGTCGGATCTGTCAACTTGACTCCGTGGATTCCTAAAATACACATACGACACCAGTGTCTTTCAAAGCTCCCAAAATCCAGTCGGTGCAAGTTCTTTCGAATCCGGAGGTCGGGAAACATTTGGTTTCAGCCAATGAAACAGTATTGGTCGGTTGCTCCGTCAGCTTCGGGGTCTCCGATGGATGGAAATTCCAACACGAGCTTCCCCGCTGAATAATAATCGTTTCATGATACGTACGTAATATGAACGCGCTATACATTCTGAATACCTGATGGAGACACTCGACTAGTTTCAACGGAAAAATACTTTTATTTCTGGTCGGGGCTCCCTAGAAACCAATAATATCTATCCATTTTCAGCAGTCGGATGGAAACTATGCCTAGAATGCAGAGAGATCTTGAACACTGGTGTTGCTGGTGAAGCAAACTTTTTCACTGATTCGGCTTTCCACAGAGCTTAACGGCCGCACCAATATCTCGTCTTCAGTCAGGAAGAGATCAGGGCTCTATTCGTCGACTTGAAAAAGTTTGAGCGAAGCCCACAGCAGCGCGCCTCTCCGCGGCCATTCGAAGGCTTCCGAAGAAGGTTTTCAGAAGTGGGGAATTAACACTCGAGGAGCGAAAGTCTGCATCCCCAGTGAGCTCTGATCCCGCTGTGTTCCTGTCAGGCTCCGTGGAATCCGTGAAGCATGCAACGAAAATATCACAACGTTCGTCTAAAACGATGACAAATAAAAGATAATGCTTCTTATTGAGATACTTCGCTCTTGAGTTTGTTCTGGTATACATTGCTCTTGCTACGTGCCAAACCTATGAATCCCAGTGTAGTGAAATTCAGTTTTATCGTTGGGCCAAATCGCAGCCTCCTGCTTCCTGTTTGGGCTCTGTTGCGATGCTGAGCTAGCTCCTCTGATATCAGCTCGGTCTAATAACCTGATCTCAATTGCTCACTGCTGAATCGGTTTGACTTTGAAGTTCTGCCGGGACAATCGCTTGACTTTCTTTCCGAATGCTCGAAAGCCTGATCAATCACAACCGTCTTTCACAACCGCGGAGCAGGTTTTCTTGCTCGATTGAAGCATTAGCCGAATTCCGTTTATCTCTCATGAAACGCTGCTAATGATGTGGTTAAATGCAGGAAATATTGAGTATGACTCCGAGGAGTCGATAAGAAAAGCTTTGTTTTCAGAGACGAATTCCTGGCTCTATCGAGTTTGCAGATTTCATCTCTCGGTCACTGATATGGATTTGTCCACCTCCTGCTCCTCGGGGCGAACATCCTATGAAGCACTCATGTGATTTGCTCAAGCATCTATTTACCGCACTCATCCGACTATCTACAAGTATATAACTCATCTCCCTATCGAATCTAGTTGTGCTCTATGTGACATGTGTGTCCCTTCAGTGAGTGCTACTCATGAGTAGCCCGATCGCTGAAAAAGCGCTATCGAGAAGTTTTAAAGCATCATTTCCATTCGCGAACGCGTGATCACGTTCCCACTCTGTATGGGAATATCGAAACTAGTCCTCGTTGGTCGAAACGAATTTCAGCGTCTTTTACGGAGTGTGAACGTGTCCGGAACGTTTTTTCTTGAGCTGATGAGGGGGTGTTATAGACTCAGCCCGTTCTGAAGGCAAAATGAATAAAAAATCAATCGAGCGTAAACTTCTAAGCTCGTTCTTGTCGTTCTTGAGACGGCTTGACACTCTCCTTGTACAAACATAGACTTTTATGACCAACGGGCCTATTCGGCAGATTTGAAGGTTCATATCAGCCCGGAAGCTTCTGCTACCTGTCGACAGTGATCTTGAGTGATTTGCGTGAGTAGAGTGACGGGTAGGTTCCGGATGGACTCTAGTCAGCCTTCGTGGATTGAATCGTTCGAGTGGATTGTGTACCGATTGATTCTCTCATAGTATCCCTACTTGCAACGATTTTAACCAATGCTTCAAAGCTGCTCACATGCCGATGTGGAGTGACCGAGGTTCGGTGCTGATTGGTGGACCAGTGAAAACCCTCACGAATAACAGAAGTCGTCGATCCGTAACATTTGGTCCCATCATGAATCCTATTCGGAAATATGATGAAAGGGAATATCACCCCTGGTGCCAAAACTACGTCCGTTTTTCTGTTTCCTGTGTGTCCCAATATGAGACTCGATCGAGGAATCACCACGTGCCGGGAGCGTCTCACTTTCAGCGATTCGGCTGTTCTGTGATTTGCGAAGATGTTCGGATTGATTGATCGTTGCGCTTGCCGTCAGTGCTGCCAGTGGCGGTGTGCTCAGGCGCCAAACATTGTGTTCCTAGCGTTTTTCCGTTCGTTCAACGTTAGTACGAGGTGTAGTACTCATTCGTTGCAGTTGTTGGTGTTTGTTCGAAGTTCCACTGTACTTGACTAGCGAGTGATGCCGACGCCGGGTAGGAAATTATTTGCACCGGGTAGCACGGATACGGTGCCGTTGGATAGCTCGCGGACCAACAGCTGAGCATTTGCGGTGGGGGAGGAACAGTTTGGTACAAGGACAATTTCCAGGTGTCGGCATCGTGAACGCAACTGGTGGTTGTGCAACTCGCGCTGCCGCAGTTAGCGATGCTGCTGTTGTTGTTGTTTGCGGTGACGCTTCTGGCAGTGGTCTCAGGATAATGAGACTCGGTTTGCGTGGCAACATCTGCCGGGGGTGGGTCGGTCTGGACAGCAACAGATTTGAGTCGGGATGTGTCGACGCCGAAAGAAGCTGCCATCTGCACGGCTTCCTTCCGGCTCAGACCCTGCTTTTGGACGAGCTGCTGGATCGTGAGCTCTCGCAGCCTTGAGGGGCATCCGGAATGCTTGGAGTTGTGCGGACCGCTGCAATTGAGACACATGACGGGCTTCACGCAACTCGACGAGTCTGTGTGATCGAAAGCGCCGCAGCGAAAGCAGCGTGGTCGTCGTCGACAGCGATCGTGACCGTAGTGCAGACAACGCACGCACTGCTGTACGTGGCTGCCATCGCTGGAGCCGTAGTCGCTGGTGTTGGTTTGCGTCTGCAGGCCCACAACAAGATCACTACAAGGTGTCGCCGTGGCGGTCCTCGGAGAAGACTTTGTGGAGCCTGAGCTGTACGACATTATTGTGAGACAGCTGCTGTTTCCTCAAATGATTGCTGATTGAATAATTATGCGTCGGGTCACGTAGCACTTGTCTGTTGCTCGTCGTTACAGATGTCAATTCTTGCCCAAATCGTGATTCGGCGTTGCTGATCTGCGGTTGGATTAGGGTGAGTCGTTGCAGGTGCTGGTGGATGGTGTACCTGCTGAATGAACAGTGAGCAGGTGTTGATATTGGACATTGTGAACCTGAACCATGAGCACAGAGTTGATTCGCGAGCTGCAATCTAACGCTGTTGTCTGGGGTTCGGGAAGTGACTGTCACTGTGCTTTGAATCGCGTTCTGGATCGGTAGCCCCGAGGGCTGAGGATAATGTGCCTCTAAAAATCAACCCTCTTCCTAATATTGGAAGTACAGACACCCAGTGGTTGTTGTGACAAGTGAGTTATTCAGCGGAGTCGATTGTTCGTCTTCGGAAGTCGAAAAAACTTTCGTTGTTCACGTCGTCGTGAGCGAACGGTTGAGCGAGGAGCTCGTTCGAAATAGTCTAAGATATCCCGAGCGGACGGTGTGAGTTGATGCATTTCGTGGATCCATAGAAGTGACCATAGCTCACTCTTGCTCCAGGGTTCAAGCCCCATGATTAAAGCCCTGATCCCTGCTGACACCAGTTCCAGCCGTTTCTCTTGAGCTCCACATGGGGAGGGTTAAAACTTGTGTTCGTATCGCTCGTGTAACGACTTGAACTAGGGGGAAAACCAGTAGCGTATCGAATGGGCGGGGGGGGGGGGGGTCGCCCCGGGCATCATGGCGGCTCGCTACGCAGCCGGGAAAAACATCGAGCAGAGTTCGACATAAAGGAAGTTCAACGTGCTGTGCGAGCAGTATGACTAGCTTCTGGACCGCAACAGAAGCCGGGCACGAACCGAGAGGAAGCCGGCGATAACAATCAAGGAGAGTCGTAATATTCATCCGCAGAAAGTGAATGTTGGCGACCGGTGTCCAGCTCGATGAAGTCTCGTTAGATCCACACCAAGCTCGCAGGAACATGGAGTTATCGCGAAGACAATTACGATGTTCTGATAATGAGCTCAATTAGCCGTGGATTGCGCAGTGGAGAACTCGACTTCTGCATCGACCGAGTGGTCCCTGTTTTGCGTGTCTCCACTCCAAAATTCACGAGGACACACTGCGTCGCTACCCCGAGATCGAGACATTCTGAAGCGACAACTACTCGTTTTTGATGCGGCGGCGGAGGAACGAAAGCGGCTAAAGTATCAACGACGCTAACGACCAGCGCACAAACACAACAATGCTTCGGTCCTCAGCGGTGAGCGCTTGGATAAGTTCAAGGTACCGAGAAGAGTCGGGTGCTTCTCATTGATGATGATGACCATCATCATGGTGATGATGCTGAAGCCGATGCCCGCTCAAAGTCCGCTGTCGAAGGCATCACAACGACCATCAGCGAGTCAGCATGCCAGACAGCCAAGCAGCGAACCGCTCACACAGAACGAGAGGAAAACTGTTCCAAGTGATGTCCAACTGATCTTGTTTCACCGCTGAGCTAGCTCGGGTCTCCGAGCTCTGCTATGCGACTCCGGCCAGAACTCCGAAAACGTCCGCTCCCCGAGAGAATTTGAACAACCGTCTGCGCGACGGTTCTCTGGGACGACAATCCGACTCGGTGTTTGCCTATATGGTGATACGACGCCGAGGAGGAGCTGAGGTATCCGCTCAGCTCTACAACGTTGGAGATTTTCGAAGCCGGATTGCAGACCGGATTCTATGCGTTATTCCGCGCGCGGCAAACACCGAAGCATCATTTTGTTGACCCCCGCGATGGGGGAGCGTCAGACCTCTTTCGAAATTCCTGTTTCTCTCGGTACACCGCTAACACCACGCTTTCGGTCGCAAGCATAGAGTCATAGTTTCGTTGACTCGATGCGAGCTTTGACGCATCCCGCCCTCACACACCAGCTGAATATCAGGAGACTTGAGATCGAGCTCATAGAGCCAAGGACACTGGAACATCAGCCCCGGGAACAACAATCCTGTCGACCATGGGAGCTGATCAAGGACGAAGCTGTCGAGCTCCCGATGAGAGCAGCTCGAAAATCTCCGTTCTTGGCTCCCGTTTGGTGACACCCCTGACCTCTTACCTCAAGTCGGTGCGCAGTGGGTGGCGATGTGGTGAATCTGGTGAGGTCGGCCTGGTGGATAGCTCGTCCAGGGTCATCCCAATGTGGGATGAGCACTCCGGTCCTCGGAACGGGAGGTGTGAAACTGTCGATTTATCCACAGCGTTCAACCGTGATTGTGGCTGCTGCTGCTGCCGGTGGAATGCTTGGAACGGTGACGACCTCACTCGATGAGCTCACATCGACTTCTGAGGCTAAGGAGGCCATCCTCTCGGCGTGCGTGGCTTTCTTACTTCGCCAACCCTGAACTCCTGTTGTGCACTGGGTTGCCGGGCAACCTACGGACTCACGAATGGCGCTCTACCGATTGAGTCTGAACTCTCTCAGCTGAGAGCCCTCCGTGGCCGGCCCGCTCCAAGTCAGCCTGTGTGGCCTAGCTCCAGGGCGCGTTTGAGCTTACGTTCTCACCGTTCGTAGCTGCTGCACGGAGCGCCGCTACGCTCAGTGGTCAGGCAGCGGAGCGCTTCCGATGATCATCACAGTTCGACAGCCGGGCATCCACTAAGCAAGCTCGGGAGCCAAGAAGCGGGCAAGTAAGCTGGACCCGCCAGCTCGACTCGACTGGCGAAGCTCCCATGCAAAGCCAGCCGGGGCCAGTCACTCCGATCGATTCGTCACCGACTGGAAGATCCTCCTGTCGGGGTACACTTCGCCGGCACAGCGGAGCCTTATGCTGAGGTGTCTGGAGTTGATGCAGAGGAACGCTCACGCCTCCGGGGAGAACGGCGGGCGCAACGCTGCCTTCCGTCGTGCTCTTATCAATAATATAAGCGAGCAGCAACGAAACTTCTGTACTGGCATCAACAGAAGCCTCGGCCACCGGAAACAGGTAGTGAGGACTTCTGGCCAACAGCGAAGATGACGGCTGCGACAACGTCGGACCAACTCGGCGGCGGGCTGCCTGATGGATGGCACAACGGACTGGACCCTAACACTGGAAGATGGCTGGATAAGCGAGAGGAATCACACGCGATGCTTTCTTCGTCGCGCTCTCGACGAGGACCCAGGCGGTTGCATGACGAATTCCCGTGTCTTCGTGCAGTATTATGCGGCGTTTGGCCACGCCCAACATCTTCTCAGCCGTCGAGCATGGGTTTCTGACAGTGAACCGATGCCGCAGAGAGAGCTCCCCGACACCCATCTTGACGCGCCTCGGATGCAGTGTTCTCATCATAATGGGACAGTAGAGTCTCTCGAAGCTGAGCAGCTCTCTGGCTTGTGGCCGAGCATGCTCGAGCATTTGGGCCCCGCCCAAATGATAGACGGCACTACTTCACGAAGTGCTACCGCCGTTCCCTCGCCCAAAATATCTTTCTCCCGAAGTGCAGTCGCCACAGTTCCTGTTTCTCGACCATCGCGCGGAGTGTTTCGGAGGACAGAGTTCGATTTTAGGGGCCTCTCTTCGATCCGCTTCGGTTCCACCGTGACTAATGCCGGCACTCATTCCGCTTCCGCTCGCTTTCGCATGACCACTATGTATGCTGCGTGCGTAACAGCGTGGGTAGTGACTGCTCGGACTTGAGTCTCCGGACCTTCATCGAGCCCGGTCTAGAAGAGGGAGAGTCGAGGCCGCTGGAAAGCTTTGGGGGAGACCCCGACCGGGATGAAAAGCTGAAAATCTTGACATGAATCATGAAAGGCATGGCGCTACGATTCCTGATGCTTTGCCGCGGAGACTTGGGGTGAGGTGCCTCCACGCAACCTCCACCAGTCGGTAAAAATCCAAATCAATCCTCAAGAATGTACCGCAAAGCTCACTCAGGTGTATCAACAGGAAGGCAAAGTGAGCGGGCGCCGTTTCCGTTCATAACGGAGACATTTTCTAAACCCATGTGAGATTCTGACACCGAAATCGCATCGCCCCCAGCCAATAACGTCCGACTCCCGGGTTACTTGCGATGCTTCTTCTAGACAGCGTCTCAACCTCACGCATGTGCTTTCTCTCGTTTCCCGGCGCGTAGAAGACCCCGTTCAATGATCGTCCGAGGACCATGAGTTGCCTCCGTTCGCCAACTCAATTGCGCGACCCGCTTTAACTAAAGCTAACAAGTTGACCCAGCGCGTCACATGTATTGCCCTTTCTACTGGATTCTCGTTTTTTTCGGCGCTGGGACTCCAGCGAACCCCCACCTGAGCTCGTAGTAGGAAGAGTCATTTACAATATCAATAAAAGAAGGGTGAAATCGGGGCCGCAGCCCCCCTTTCGGTGGTACAAGCAGGGCACCGGGAATACTCCGCCGAGGTTACTGAAAATTCTTAGGCGAAGTGACCGCCCAGATCTGAGCAGATCTGAGCGGAATTCTCTCGTGGATAGGAGTGATCGCCGTAGCTGGACGTCGGGGCCCCGAGTTCGTGGCAATCAGAATTGGGAGTATGGGCTCTTGACACTCGAAGATTCTGCTGCAGAGTGTCATGAGTCCATGAAGCCCGATCGACTTGGCTGAAGTTTTTTTCAGATGCCGTGGACATGATCAGAGGCTTTGGATGAATTATCGCTAAAATAGGGTTAAAATCGGTGAGATGCGAGGCCAAGATGGACGCTCTTTAGGAGCACTCCCTATTCCAGAATACCGCCTGCGTCCCTTAGCTCCTCACACCGCCTGAGCTCTCAGAGCAATTCGAAACCAACGAGAAATAATTTCCGCGATTCCGGCGATCCTCATCACTCGCTTGTGATTTCGTCTCGCCTCCCATCGCCGAAGGAGCTCGAAGAAGGACCGCGAGATATGTGGCATAAGAAGTGGATGAAACTCTACGTGGTTTCCGTTCGAACACTCACATGAATATCGGCCCAGCTCCGCGCAACCTACCAGGAGAGCCTCTCGTGTAGGGCCTGGCCGATGAACGTCTTTCCCATATATTTGAGAGGCCCATGTTAGACCATCCTCCACCGGATTCTAGATGAGCAATCAGGAGTAGGTCTCGAGGAAGATTGGGGGTCTCATGAAAGCCGACATGTGCAATCCGAAATCCTGACGGGGGTCATCCCTCATACTCCCGCAAATCGGCTTGTTCTTTGGCGAAACCAGAAAGACCTCGTTTGGAAATGATGGCATACATCACACGTGATGGTGCTCTTTCCCCATTGTGGAGGACGGCAAAAGTAATGTGCCGGAGCGAGAATCGATTCTTGGAACCCAGAGCATTGCTACGAAACCCTGCCTTGTTGTCGAGCGAGGCTGGTTCGGAGCGCTACAGGGGTATATCTCACATATAAAATATAAAATTCACATAAGGTCGATGGTACACATGAACGATTCCGAAAATTCGGATTCTCGTTAGCAGTATGAGTTCTCGATGGTAGCACCTGACGATTGCGGATACCTGATAAAACGGAACACCCCAACGCCCATTCTGTCGATTGAGTGAATGAAACTCGGGAATTGCTCCCTAGAAGTGTTCCTGATTTCGTTGGATCTAGCCTGGAAGGTGATCTTTTTTTTTTTTTTTTTTTTTTCATCGAGTATGATGTGAAAAATCCCTTCGGAGACCAGAAGTACTTTCTGGTACTGAGGTGATTCCTCTAAAAAACACACCTATCTCCGCCCTCTGGTGACTGGGGACTTCCGAGATACCTGTTCACAGGAATCTGTTGTTTGCATTACTTCCGGGTCACCAGGAGCATTCCTATCTTATACACTCTGTTCTTCTCCTGGAAGGTGATCTGGAAGGATTACAAAAGATACATACGATAGGTGGGGGAAACAGCGAGTGTTGTTCCTCGCGAATTTCAATTTTTCGGGGAAACCTCGAGTGTCCAGCAATGGATTGAGTGAGAAGGGAAAATGCAGTATGGCAGCGAAAATGGTCACTGAAGTATCAGGAGAGCCTCCCCCAGTGGGGATTCCGAATCAGTCTCTGAAGCTCGCGATACGGGATCCCTACCACTAGCTGAAACCGAGAACGGGGGAAGACTTGATGGCCTCTTCGGCGTCAGATGGATCATTCATGTCTCTCTTTCCCTCCTGATAACTCTGACTCGAACCGGGGTGGGTCGACCCTGTACAAGAGCGCTGTGTCGTCCGCAATGCTCGTTGTGATGTGCATGCTTGTTAACTCTACTTGAGGGAGACCCGAGGAATGTGTAAAAAAGTGAAGAAATATATCCCGATAGCTTGAAGGTCGTGATAGATGCAACTGGAGCTAAGAATTCAGGAAAACGAAGTCCGAGAACCGTCAATGATGAGCCTTCTTGAACGGCTCTCGATTCCGCTACCTGCTTCGAGTTACTATCAGCGAACACGGAAAAAACACAATCACTCGATTGAGACGAACGTGCGTTGTGCTCGTTCCTCCGTCAGGAGCAGTCGAAGAGCAGCAACTGGAGACGTAAACGAAAATAGTGTTCAAATGATTCCGGACTTGGACGACCTACGTTCTCAAACGTCACTCGTCAATGATTGTACGACGCCGTACCGTCCACTTTTTGCTTCCCTGCTCCCTGCAAGGACTCGTCGACTTTATCATCCCCTACTCCTCGTGTCGTATTTGCGGTCTTCAGCGTTGTATGCTATCCTCCGGCTGAACACCTTCTTGAATCACTCGGCCGCCCACTGAGCCGACTATGTGGCTCGAGAACACGAAATGGATGATGGTCTGTGAAGAGGACGAAAATCAGATGCAACAGTCCGATTCTTCTCTGTTCAAAGGTTCCCGAAACAAAAATTCCCAAGGACGAACACAACCTTTCAATGTACCAGACGAAATAACGCCCGAGAGGAAGAGAAGTGACCAGAAGAATACGACCAAGTTGTCGCCGAGAACGGTTCGATTAGAGCCGAGACATCGGGTCCGCGTCGTCGAATGTGAGCAGAACAATCAAGAGAACATCCAGAGTGAATACCCTCGGACTCACTCCGCGGCCACGAGCTTCCCATTTCTTCGTCAATACGATGTCTAACTTGGACTGAACGTTCAACTCGCTGCGCACGGAGCGAGTGCAGTTGCTGTGGCGGTTGAATTCGTCGTGCTATGCCCCTCTCCTGGTCCCGCCACTGGAGAGAGATGATGCCCCTTCATCGAGGTCGTCTGCAATGGCTGAGGCGGATTCCTGACGATTTTGCTGCTCTACTAGGTCCTGTCTGTTTTCCACTTCTCCGAGGTTCTCACACGCGCTCTCTCAGAGCTCACCTCTTTATCTGCGGTTCGGTGACTTTCCGGGAGCCTGACGAAACCCGAGTTGATCCGACCCAACAAACCTCAGCGAGCCAAGTTTCGCTAACTCGCCCTCTGAGAACAGCATACCGGAGTAGAAATTTCGTTGTCGCCCGGGCTTAGGCGAAAAAAATCACCATGACTCCTAGTTTTGACGGGCGACCCGTCTGTTTTTTCGATATACGGAAGCCTGGCGTGCGTTTGAAGGCCTGCCGCGTCTTAGAGGAACTACTCGTTTGTATATTCACTCTGACTCGGTTGGTTTGGATTTTTCCTAGTTTCTCGAGGAGAGCGCCGGAGGGAGCCGGAAGTTAGGAGTCCAATCTCATCCAGAAATCTTGGTGATCGCGCGATCGTCGACTGGCGCTTCGCGCGCTGGATTCAGCGCGGCGATTCCCATGCTCGGAGCGCGAGCCGATCAGGATTTCCCCGACGGGCGCCCGTCCGTTCGAGACACTCAGAAGATTATACCTCAAAAACTTCTGTCCGTTCATCGGTGTTCGGATCAAATGTTCAGGATTTTCCGTCAACCGGCTGATATACGATTTCCGACACTCTTGTCAACCAGGGCCCTCACTCCATGCATGACGAGAGAGCATCCCTTGGATCTCTGCATCCTTCAGAAACAGTTGAACGGTCCCGTTCCGGAGGACGCCCGGTTCGATTCATTGGAGATTCCTACATGAGCAGACTTGAGCGAACCAGTCGTTATTCACTGATCCCGTTTCCATCCGGAAACGAAGTTGGTGCGTCTCAACACGCCTTATCACAGGCACTCTCGAGGAGGACCGAGAACAGTGAGAAACTCTGCGATGACACGAATAGTTGCAGACACAGACCTCTAAACGCAGAGTGTTCCGTTGCGGGAGCTGCCGAGTTCTTTCCCGATTTCTCGAGATGAAGCTGCCTACACTTGGTCAAATGTTGGCGATGAGCTGCCGAGGTCTGTTCATGTTATTCCCCCCTGTGATGGTGGTGTACATTTCTGTTTGCTATTGTCTTGCTTTGTACGAAGAGCTTATAAATCGCAGTGAGGAACGACGTTGGGGAAACCAACGCCGTGAGTTTGTGAGAGAAATCATATTCCAATAAATACTCCGCTACGGGGATGACAAGCGATCCTTTCCTGTTAGCCTCAACGCAAGCTTCGGAGTCCGTCGCCACTCGCTCCGCTGGTGTGTAAGAGATCGAAAGAGCAAACCAAGGTATTTTGAAGTATCAAGAACCAGTCACCGGCGAAGCCCAGTCAACGAATCATTTCTTCCCATCATGAAATCTAAAATTGATCCGGAGTTTCCTAACGAACAGCCGAGAAACACACGATGTTGGATGTCGCTGAGTCCCATCGCGGTCGATCGTCTTTGAGCAATGGCCGAGAGTCTTGGTATCTTGACCGGGGACAAAATCGTTGCTTTCTATCTTCTCGCAGTCCCTCAGGTGATCGTTCTCAGCTCATCAGCCGTTTGCACTCTGCTGCAGAGCCGAGTTTGATAAAAAAATGAGCGTTTCTTTTTTGGCTTAATCGGGTTAAACAATCCTTGCGTCACTTCACCCTCTTGTGGCTGATAACAGAAAAGCTAGCCCGTCGACCCTACGTACCCACCGACCGCTCGCTCTCCTCCTGTCTCTGTGTCGGCTTGTGAGCTCACTGTTCGTGCCGGCGCCGTCGTCCTGAGGGAGATCATTAGCGAACGAGTGAGGGAAGCCCTGCTTAGATGGAGGGAGCCGAAGCCTTCATTGCTGGGACTGTTTTGCTCGTGAACGATTTATGTTCGAAGCCCCTGCTTCGGCGTCGTCGCCGTACACATCGCCATGCACATGGCTTGGAATGAAGCAACGTTGAGAATGCAGCCGAATGTTTTCGTAAGATGCGAACGGCGGACACCACAACCACTACCGCCACCACTTTAGCCCCCCACGGCTTGCTCCCCTCACCCATGCTGCCCCACAACAGCCGTTCCCGTATATTGTATCGGTTGAGCGGCCGCGCCCTCACCCCGAAAATGCTCTCGCTTCTCCTCTGCCAGTTAGAGACCCCATCGGCTCGACTTTGGACACAGAATGAAAGAGTTGTTGATGACACCCTTCGACCCCGACGGCCGTACAGAATTAAAACAGCGAGAGTAAAAGATGGTCGACACGCTTGCGTATTCTGCTTTGTTTGGCAATCTTGTTCTCGAAATCGGCTCGGAATGCTGCTCCGAGCAAAATACTGATGAGTGGAGCTATTATTTTGTCACGGTATCTCTGACGAAGATACACGGTGAAATCAGCGTACCTCCCGCTATTTTCTTGCCAGGGTCAGTTTTTAGGTTTTAATGCTCGCATCTGGAATGATTACACCTCTTCTGCATTTTGGTGCAGTAAACTGCATGAGAAATGTTTTTTTCTTCCTCCGTGGAGCCATGGTCCTCGCAAAGCCAAGACTCCTAACGGATGGACTGGCCTGCGGCAGCGCGATCGACAGCTATCCCTGACGTTTACAGGCTGCACGTTGAGTGGACGTGACGAATTCTCGAAGAGCGGCCGTCGCTCTTGCCTTGGCCCGATCGAGAACGCGGCAAGCATCGGAAGAGTCGCAGCCGGCTGGCAGAACTTGAACCGCAATTTTTGGGTAATCTTCCGACCTCGTTTCCTCCGATAACCTCGGAGCCTTGTTCATCCTGACACACAAGAACATGAGTCGTTTAGTTTCATATTTCGAATACTCCTTTTATGACGAACTTCGTCAGAATCGAGCTTTTGAATTTCGTCGCCATCGTCTTCGATAGAAATTCAATTCACTCATTCCAGACTGGCGGCTGCCATTCACAAGGAGGAAAAGAAATGGGAAACGATTCTCAGATTTAAGTTTATTTTCTTCTTCCATGGAGCACTCGACTCTGTTTCACAAGGATGATTGGTTCTCTTTCAATTATTCTACGATTAGGCTCGAAGTCATGTGGTCTACCCTGACCGAACTTTCTTTCTCGTCGATGTGTTGCTTTCTCGAAAAGTTTAACAATATAAAAAGTCATTCCGTACACCGTTTCCTTTGGCGGTTGCTGTCGAACATTTTGGGTATCGGGAAGGCTTCCGGAAGACTCGAAACACGGACTGAAGAGTCCTCGTGTCTTCCATTCGCGATCAAGACCCGATGGCTCCCGTAATAAATTAGGTGCCCGCGAAAAGAGCACAACATATGTATGTACATCGATTATTGCACGTGTGGCTATCGTTTTGGCTGGAAGACGTTACAACCACAGTGGGTTGTTGACTTTGGCGATAGCTTCTATGGAGCAAAAGTGCAATAAGGACGACGCCTCAGTAAGGCCGCCAAACTTCCTGGGGCGTATTCACATTTTGATTGCTGGCATCATCCATCAGAAGACCTGGGGACACGACCCCGTTTAGCATGTGACTTCCTTCTAGCAAGGTTCTGCCAGAGTGATCGGTCAGTCTCGTGTTACCCAAAAGAGGGCCGTCGGATTCTTGGCTATCCTCTTGTAGTGCTTCAATCGACTGTTGCGTATGAGGATAAGGTGGGGGGGAAAGGATGGCGTAGTCGGCTGGCTGCTGGTTCCAGCCTGAGGATAGGTGTTGTTGCAGTTCATCAGCTGATTGTAGCTCCACACTGCGCCGTTCTGGGTCAGGACAGCCTGGCCGCCGGCCAACGAGGGCAGCTTCTCTTGGACAACACCTAGCTCGGACGTGGAAGCGGAGGCAAGCGGAGGCAGCATCGATTGCGGAGGCATCAGAGGAGTCAGACCAGGACCGAAATTGGTGAGAACGTGGTCGAGTTCCGAAGCCGTCGGGAGCGTGAGTGAGGTTTGGCCTGAGTGCTCGATGGGCGACACAATATGAAGAGGCGAGGACCGAGATGAGGATAATGGGGACGATGAAGTTGAGTCGACACGAGGTGAATTCATTGAGGAAATTTGGCCCGGAGTCGCTTGCGGTGAGATGTTCGCTGCAAAAACCCATAGACAGATCCTGGTTGGGGTGATGTTCCGATTTGGGCTTAAAGAAGCCTTCAGAGCTGGAACTTCCCAGTTCAGATATCTCCGTAAAAGGCTTACAGTTCACGGATCCGTCCGACAAGGTGTTGTTAAGCGAGCTCAAGTTCGGGTCCCAACCGAACATATTGTTTGAGTTCACCGCGGAGCTGTGTTCATGTATCCGGCGTACGGATAACCGGGATTCGGCCAAGCAGTGACCTCCGAGTTTGTGAGTCGCTGCGTGAGGTCAGGGAAAGGCCAATTCTCATTGTTTGATGGCACGACGTGGAGGTTCGACTTCCGTCTCAGCTGGGACCAGTCAAGCCCTACTCTCGGGTCGAGCAGCGGAGGACGCTGTCCCATTGGGCCAAACGATTCGCGATAATTTTGTCCTGGGAAAAAGAAAATCCTGTGTCAGTACTCCGAGTGGAATGGGCACGTCTAGTAAAAAGCTGGAGGCTTTGCGGAGGTGAAGCGAGCGTGAGAGCAAAATAGTTCTCGCTCTCCGACCCTGATGAGCTCTTGGAGTCGCGGGTCCTCAATGTACAGAGAACTGCCTCATTCATTCTGCTCTTTCAATGTATTGCATCTGACATTCACACATAACAGAACTATACACGGAGCTCCCTAGTACTACATACTTGTCTTACTTCTCGGTTCGCGTGGCCCGTCGACGGTAACTTTGATTGCTTTGCAGTACGTGGCTATCTGAGGTGGCGACGTGCTGATCACAATCGTAAGAGTGAAGCTTTTTCCTGAAAAACGGAAGACTTTTTTTAGAACCATGTCTCTGGGGATGGGAGAAAAAAAAAACGAAAATAGGTCTGAACAACCCAGCGATATGGCATTCCGTGCGGGGAATCGAGCAGACTTGACTGTATTTTTCTTCGTCCGCTGATAAACCTCGGTCGCAAGAAAGCGCTCTCCGGCTCGCTGTATTTATCGGTGGATCACAAAGAGCTTGTTCTGACAGATCGCGAATATCCGAGCGGCAGACGGGTAAGGCTACGCCCGACTGTTGATCTCTGATTGGCAATAGTCCACATTCGGAAATAGAAACAAACTAATTGTCGAAGTAAAACACGAGGGCTGCTGTGCTCGAGTCGACCAGACTCGTTCGGAGCGACATCTGACACATCCTCGAAGACACAGATCGACGGTTCAATCGACGATGCTGCGGCGGCGGCGGCGGCGACGACACCGACGAGCGAGAACTCCCAAACTCTATAACAATGATCTCAAGTCCGACGGAGGAGAGCTGGGAGAAATCGATATGATGGCAAACTTGATTGTAGGTGCACCTCTCCAGCGCTCAATAGGAATCCAATGGATGCCACCGAAACCATCGGAGCGTATGGGCACAACAAATGGGTTTCCTTTCGCACCGGTAACTCCGTGGACCATCTTCATCACTTCCACATCAGGACGTATAGGTTTTCCATCGGCAGTCGGCGCGTCCATCCCATAATATAGATCTCTCACCAGAGAGATACACGGTTGATAAATCTATACGGTCTGAGGAAACGACCGAGAACGACGGAGCTGTCCCCAGAGAGAACGAGCGCTGGTTCTCACAGTGATAACTCAATCGCAGTCCTGGTCAATCTAAATTGATGACTTTGAGGCGCACAATGCAGGGCTTAAGGCATTGTTGGAGATCTTTTTCGGACTTCGGTAGTTCTCGCTAATCCTCGGCAGAACTACAAACTGGCCAGAGGAGAAGACAACTGACTCGTCCACTGCAGCAGGCTGCCAGAGCTTCGCCTCGAACCCAAATTTTTGAGTTCAAGTCTCAAATCGTGGAACTTTCCTCGCTCCACTGGATGGAACCGATGGGAAGAAAGTATGTTTTCGAATCCTGTTGAGAGGGCCAGCTCGATTTTCACTCAGGCTCTACGATCGAGCGAGATCCAACAGCTGTGTGTATGAAAAGACCTACAGCGGTGCCGTAGCATTGTTGGAAGTGTTGCAATGCTCGTGATGTGTTCGTTCGCCTCGTCGAGAAAGGTGGTGGCATTCTTTTCGGAACGTATGGAGAGACGAGTAGGAGCGCACTAGAGGGTTAATGTGTGTCTATTTTCGAGTGGCTGTACGCCGAGCATACTCTGTTATCCGCCTGCCTTCTCTCTCCTCGCTGAGTAATGCATCTGACCAAATACAAAAGCGCTCCGTTCGTCTGCGACGTTCACAAAACAAACTCGCATGACATCGAGCCACCGGTGTGTTGAGAAGTTCATCCGGCGAAACTTGATAGATTCACGGCTTCTTGATATGTTGCTATGACATGGTCTTCTCGAGACCCCAGTTCAACAAAGATGTGGACGAGCCAAGTTGGGCCTGTAGGAGCCCCCTCATTCGGCAGCGACTCCGAGTTCTCGCGACGCATAGAGTTTCGACTCGTCAACACGCTTCCGTCGCAAGCCGGTGGAAACCGATCAGAGAGGTCGGACGATGAGCTCTGTCCTTGAACTGAAGCGGAGGTGGACGACTGGAGTCGTTTCATCCCTGATTCAAACCCCTTGGAGCGCCGAGAAAGCGCGTGCTCTCGTACGCACATGTCTACATTAATCACTGTCGTGTCGGGGTCAGTTCACAGTTGAATTGTCGACCGATGGACGCATGAAGTCAAAGCACACCTGTCTTGGGACCAGGGAGTTCGAAAACAAGACGTTGTGGGGGAATTCTCTGGATTTCGCGACAGACACCGGCTCTAGGTCTTGAACACCCACTGTGAAACAAGATCCTAAACGGAGTCAACAAGCGAAAAATTGCCCTCGTCGAAAGAGACTCCCTTTCTGTTGGGTGAGCTTACAATGCCTCCGATGTGCGCTGGAGCCGCGAATGATATATGGTTCTCGAGTTTGCTCAACACTCGGCCATCGTAGCACCTACGGCTGGAACTACGCCCGCCTCGATCTGCGCTCCTTGCGCTTCACCGTATCGCCACTTTCGTGAACATGGCTTCGCAGACAAAGAGCAGGCAAATTAGAGCCAGGAGTGGGCGCCACTTGACTGGATTTGCTCCCGTAGCTTTTTAAGAGGCATGAGCTTGGTGAGGAGAAAGCTGAATCTCGCTCAGTGGGAGGCGGCACATCCAACTCGGTCGCTAGACCTGAGCCGCCTCAAAAACTCTAAATCTTAGATCGAATTCTTAGCCTTTCTTTTCGATTCCCACTTTTCTGTCTGACTCATCGTGATCGGGGTTGAAACCGCAACGTTACTCGGAAACGATCGGGATCGCTTTTTACGCTCGTTGAAAACTTGGCGACTCGCTCCAGCATCGGGCGATCTCAACGTGTACTCAGATGCAGGTTGTAAATCAAAAAGTTGAAGTTCGAATCCGCGCGACGTCCGCCGAATCATCGAAACGAAGAGCAATGACGCTCGACGGAAGCCTTCATCGACCGATGAATATTCTCAAAACAGCATCTTCCTGCTCGTATTTTGTATAAAAATAGAAAGTTGCTCGAAACGATCGGGATCATACAACGGCTATGACTGCAACGAGATTGAGAGGCTTCCGGGTACGAGTCCCGGTCGAGTGAGTCGAGGGCGTCGTAAAGCAGTTAGGACCAGTCATGAACAGTGAGGAGATCAGGAGCGTGAAATTGATCAATTTCTAGCGAAAGATCGTCGAGCGGGAACAAGAGCCCCACAGCTTGTCCGACGTCGCCGAGCGGAGAGATTCACAGAAGCAATGCACCGAACTTCCGAGATTTTTGGGTATCACATGGGCTTAGCGCAACTTCGGGAAACCCGACTGTGGGAATTGTGTAATCGCAGCGGACTCGTAACGGTGTTGTCGTCGCGGTGCTGAACCGCTGGCACCCCTCGTGGAATCGTTTTTGGATTCGGGAGCTGGGGTTAGAAGGGCGGGACACAGAATCGGCTCCCAACTTTCGTTTTCCGCGGAAGCCCCCGAACCAGTCCTCTGGATTCTCGAGGGGGATTTCGATTGCGGAATACGGCGATGGGACTCTGCCGATGCCCCGAGAGAAAACCCAGTCCATAGATGGACAAACCGAATCTTCTCCAGCAACAGGCCACCGTTAGCTGCAGTGGATTCGACTCGTGTGTTCGGAAAAAGAACAGCACTGCCGATTCCAGGTCGATTCTCGTGACCCACACTCGATGGCGGCTTCAGGCTCGACAATTTCCAGAATGCGCGCTATGCGATTCGTGCCGAATGCTGTGCGCACGCTGCATGTATAAGTGGGCATCGATTGACGGACCGGCGGTCCAGAGCGGGTCTAACGGTATAACTTTTTCTATAAGGAGCGGCCGGGGTCTGCAGAGCCTGTTTGCTCCCGTCGTGAAAGACTCATCCACGCATGTGGGCGCACATACATTAACAATACGAAATCATGCTCGCATTCCCGAGCAGGAAAGCCTCGAACAAAGTTTCCGCGCAGCCAGAAACTTGATCCCTACCGGGCCAAGGAGCTGGACTAACGTCCTCGTCGCTGCTACCAAGTACTCGAACTGATGTGACTGACTCACCTCTGCCGCTGCGACCCACGAAGCGCAGGTCGTTGAATTTGGCAACACCGTTCTTCATGATGGCTGTCGGGTTTTTTCAGCTCGGGTGTGCAGTTCTCATCATTGCCGGCCTTCAGCGTGACGAGGGTACCATCACTAACATCTCCGCTCAACGATATCACCTTGAAGGACTGTGGCAGCGATTTGTTGCTTCGCCAATGCGATGGCAAGCAGGAACACAGTATGTTCGGAGCTCCAGTGCGAATAATAGTCCTGGGATTCTCAGCCAAAACTCGACTGAGAGAAGCCTCCCCGGGCACGTCGGGGTCCGGCACCTTCTCCAGTAAACGGCCTTGCGACATTCGCATTCTTTTCGGAGGGTTGGCTTTTTCAGATGCACAGACTGTCGGAGTAGACACGGAACACTCTACTGAGCTCTCTCGAGGAGACCTGCTCGATGCGACGAGATGCAACACATTTCTGGCTCTCGTCTCAGTGGAGGTTGTACATAGAGCTCGGTGGAGAGAAGCTCGCTGCTGACGTCACGGTGGGCGGGGCTTCCACACCAGGACTCTGTGGGTTGGTGGGCTCACCACCACTGATGCTGAAGCTGAGGTTGACGTGAGGTTGAAGTGAGGTTTCGGGCCTGGCGAGGCTCCATGCCACGGGCAGCCCACGCGTTGCAGGACCGATTGGGGCGCCGTGTAGGCTCTTGAGGTCACCAGCCAGTCAGCTTGAACACGCTCGGGGCGAATGTGGTTGTCGCTATCAATGGTAGCGGTTCTCTTCGGAGCTGCTGTGGAGGAATGGCAGATTGAGACGAAGTGGAATCGGATGTATGACCGTGGCTGCGAACTACACCGCAGAGTATCAACTTATTCAGAGTTGAGTCCAAGAAAAGCAGATTGAATGAAGTCCCTTTAGCTCTCACAGAAAGCGTTATGGAATTCACCCGTCTCAGGTTCACGTACACTATAATATGAAAACTCCGTCGGATTGACAACTTCGACCAGGACGGCTGATTCCGGAGCTCCGAATTCTTCACCCCATACTAGGCCAAGAATCAGCCCGAGCTCGCTCGGTTTGTTTGGATAGTAGAAGCTTCTTCAACCCGATGAAATGATTCCAACGCCCCCAGAATAATGAATCACCCCGTAACCTCACCCCGTTCGGATACGATTCCGACCCCGTTTCCCAGAAAAAGGGCTCGGAAAGTTCGTATACCATCGGAACCGCATGAGTTCTTGCGGAGTTTACCGAAAATCCCATCCGAGACCGTTCAGACGATATGCACCCTCCGGGTCGCAGCCTCCAGCGAAC